>CAUYSK010021290.1:0-18977 GCA_963575035.1 Avahi laniger
AAAATATATAGAAAAAATTAGCCGGGCATGGTGGCACATGCCTGTAGTCCCAGCTACTCGGGAGGCTGAGGCAGGAGGATCGCTTGAGCCCAGGAGTTTGAGGTTGCTGTGAGCTAGGATGACGCCACGGCACTCACTCTAGCCTGAGCAACACAGTGAGACTCTGTTTCAAAAAAAAAAAAAAGGGGGGGTACCTCCAACTATGTCGCTATATTGACTATGCTGCTCATACTGCCCGTGCAGCATAGAAAATAACAGCGACATAGTTGCTAATATCCAGAAGGCAGTGTCTATCTACCTGTCATCTCGGACACCTGGCCACCAGTGGCCACAGAGCAAGCCCTCAAACGTATTAATTTGAACCCTAACCCTATCAGGACAGCATTAGTCTCACACACCAAGCTCCAGCTGGGCCTCCCAGACCTTCTGTGGCTACACCATGAGGCATAATAGCACTTACAATATACAGTGTTCTAAGTGCCCCACGGGCCTTCCGCTGGGCTCCCACGGCCACCTCTGCCTCCCCCTCCCCGCCCTGATGGTGATATGCCCGAGTTGACTCTTTGCTGAGTTGACATGACCGCTAAGAGCAGAATCAGCCAATCATAAGCGCATCCCTTGTGCCAGGAGCTGTTTTCAATGCTCTGTCTACAGTAACTCATTTAACCCTCCTAAGGGTCCCAGGAGGTAAGTAGTATATTTTCCCCATTTTATGGATAGGGAAATTGAGGCTCTGACAAATGGCAAAAAAGATTCATCCAAGGTCGTAAAATTGGGATCAGAACTTGAGGCTCCCGGATCCCAAATACTGGGAACGGAGGTGGGCGGTCCAGGTCCTGGAATCCCCATAGTGGCAGCTAGGAAGGCAGAGATCAGCCTGGGGGGGAGGGGGCAGGGCTGGATTTTGGTTGGGACAAGAAACTGAAGTCACACTTTGCAGGATATCCCAGAGGAAGCCCCGACTCCCTGCTTATGGGTTTGCCCCTGGGGGAGGGCTGTCCTCTCCTGTCCTACCCCCAAGATGTAATCTCTCTGCCTCTTCCTTGCTGGGGGGATCGGGTTCCCATTGCTAAGCAACCAGGTTTGCAGTTGGTGAATAATGCAATGAGGGACCCAGAAGGGTGAGGAACTGAATTGGGGTCCCTAGTGGGGGGGAGCCCCTTTTCCAGAACTCTTTACAAACCTCTGGAGCCCCTGTCACTTTCAAAAGCCTGCACACCTCAACTGTTAAAATACTCCACAGACCCCACGCGCTATTGTTTATTTCTGACTCTCTAAGAACAACGTAGGTGGCCATGGCTTGTGGTCACCAGGAACCAGCCGGTGGCCATTTCGTGGAGCGGGTCATCATTTCGAATTTCCCACTGTCTTTCTCAGTTTGGGAGGAAGATCTAACTTCTTCTGTTGGATCGCAAGCATTTTCCTCCCTCCCCGGACACGAAAGGGGTGATTCGTAGAAGCAAAGCGTGCAGGTGGCAGACCCTGACATTCCCTGGCTGTAGCCCCACCCCCCAGGCTGGACTTTGGGTCCTCAGGCTGCCAGCGGAAAATCCCCGAGAAAGAAGGTGTCCGGGGGAATCCATGCCCCCCCCCACCCCGTGACTCTCTGGGGAAGAAGGGCACTGAGGACCTGTGGGGTTGACTGCCCTCCGCTCTCCCGGTCCCCTTGGGAGAGGCCGGCTGGGGCTCATGGCTCCCAGGCAAGGCCAACATCCCCTGCGACCCCCTCCCAGGCCCTGCCCACCGGTCGCCCCTGACCCCAGACACTTACATGGGTGTGGCCGGAGACCACACCTGGCTCTGCAGAGCCATCTCTGCCCAGAAGCCCACTTTCTGGTCTCCGAGTTCAGGACCCGCCACCCGCCTGTCCGAAGTGCCAAGGCTGTGACTTGGCTGGCCAGAGAAGGGGGGGGCTGGGGCCGGGCACCGGGAGAGCTGGTCCAGCTGGTTTGGGCCAGGGAGGCGGGAGGGAGGCATGTACCAGGCAGGCAGGCGGGCGGCCGAGGGGGGCTGGGGGCTGGCGGGCAGTTCTGGGGAGGTGCTCTCAGCTGTCCTGATAAATTATTCACCAGCCACTGGCCTCCTTTGCTGCGCCCGGCTGCCTCTCGGCAAACATGCTCTGTCACACTCGTGGTCAGGAATGCCGGCAAGAGTGGCCAGTTGGTGACCACCCCCCACCACCAAGAGAATGGCATCTCCATCTGGCACTCCCGATCATTCTGAGTCTGACTGCCCTCCAAGGGCCACACACACACACGACAGCACCGTTGCATAGCGCGCATGCCGAATCTGCTTGCACGCTGCCACCCTCCCTCATTGACCTTGGCTCTCAAGTGGGGAGGGAAGGAAGGTGGGTGGGTGATCCAGCCAGGGGATTCTGGAAACCACAGACTGAGCACCATGGAACCAGGAGGCTTGAGCCCTGGGGGAAATGTGGGCAACTTGCCTCAGTTTCCCCTTCTGTGAAATGGGAGAATCCAATCTCGTGATAACCCCCAGACGTCCCTAAATGCTGTAACAGTTATGGGTAGGGTGGTGACTAGAAAGATCTAGAGAACCCCCTATCCAAATCTTGAGGGTCCCTGTTCTACACCCCAATCCTGTTCTTAAAGGGCCAGCACCCCCTTTCTCAGCCAACTTCATACTTCATTTAAACAAGATCTTGGGGAAGCCATCTTCTACTCTCCAGGCAGGGCCGGAGGCCCCTCTGGTGTCCTGCAGTCCTCAGCGCTTCCGTCGTCACAGCCCTGGTTACACTGTGCAATTACAACCTGAACCACAGCGAGCAACGCCCTTGTCCCCTGTGGGCCCCACACTTTAGAGGACATTCCAGAAGGGACCCTCCCTACAGGGCAAAGGGAATGTGCCCAACTATATCCTGCACTTCTTTCCTCCAGATCCTCCTCCGGGTGGCCAAGGGACAGCTGTTGGCAGAGAGATGTGGAAAGAGCTTGGACATTTGGCACTGGGTACCCCTACGTGTACGCACAAGGCTCCCTGCTATGCAAGATAGAGCTGGAGGTAGGGAAAAAAGGGGGGCAGGCAGAGGGATGGGGTCTTGTGCCCCAAATTCTAGTAAAAAACTCCTACGGATCCAAAATGTTTTAAATCGGACCTGACTTTCTGGATCATTCTGAAGGTATGTTTGCCACGATAGGAAGGAAGAACATTTTTAAAAAATATGAAAAAAAACTAGCCAGATGTGGTGGTGCGCACCTGTAGTTCCAGCTACTCGGGAGGCTGAGGCAGGAGGATCGCTTGAGCTCAGGAGTTGGAGGCTGCAATGGGCCATGATGACGCCACTGCACTCCAGCCTGGGCAACAGAGCGAGACCCTGTCTCCAAAAGAAAAAAAATTATTTTGTGATCGTGGTAAAATACACATAAAAAAATTTACCATTACTGGCATTTAGTAATATTCACAATTTGTGCAACCATCACCACTACCCACTTCCAGAACATTTCATCACCCCCAAAGGAAGATCCAGCTCCACTAAGCGGTCTCTCCCCATTTCCCTCCTTCCAGCCCCTGGCAGCCACCAATCTGTGCCTGTCTCCGTGGATTTATTCCGGACATTTCATATAAATGAACTCACACACAATGTGACCTTTTGGGTCTGGCTTCTTTCCCTGAGCATCACATTTTATTTGTTTATTTTTTAATTATTATTTTTTTGATTCAGATGTGAAAGGAAGAAGCATCATATTTTCAAAGCTCATCCATGCTATAGCATGCATTGGTACTTCATTTCTCTTTATGGGTGAATAATATTTCATTTCATGAATATGCGACATTTTATTGATCTATGTATCCACGATGGACATTTGAGTTGTTTCCGCCTTTTGGAGGAGATGAAATATTTTATTTAATTGTTTATAGTTTGATTTTGTTTGTTTGTTTTAGTGACAGGGTCTCCCTCTGTGGCCCAGGCTGGAGTACAGTGGCACAATCGTAGCTCACTGCAGCCTCAATCTCCCAGGCTAAAGCCATCCTCCCTCCTCAGCCTCCTGAGTACTTGGGACTACAGGTGTGTGCCACCGTGCCAGGCTAATTTTTCTATTTTTAGTAGAGAGGGGGTCTTGCTCTTGCTCAGGCTGGTCTTGAACTCCTGAGCTCAAGTGATCCTCCGCCTCGGCCCCCCAGAGAGCTGGTAAATAATCATTCTGAAGCAACTGTTATGTGCCAGGCATTGTTCTAGGCTTGGGAGAATTGCGTATAGAGGTGAACAAGACAAACAGAAAATGCTGTAATGCAAGTCACTTGTAGCGTGGGGAGAGAGAGAGATAATACACACATAACCAAAGAAATAACGGTAATCGGTGATAACCGGGGCAGAGGGTGAGTTATTGAGCATACCTGGCATGGGCTTACAAAAGGGGTGCTGCGGTAGGCTAGGTGACCAGGGACCAGTCCCCCGAAGAAGTGACATTTGAGCTGAGACCTCGATAGCAGAAACCAGCCGTGTAATGAGTCATTCCAACCAGACAGAAAGGCACTGCAAAGGCCCCGAGGTAGGAAGGAATGCAGTGAGGGGGTTTGAGGGAAGCAGGAAGGCTGGAATGAAGTGATCTAAGGGAACAATATCAGAGGATGAGATCTGAGAGGCAGGCAGGGCCTTCTGGGCTGGGGTAGTGAATCTGGATTTTTATTCTGGATTTGACGGGAGCCTTTGGAAGGAGAGGAGGCGGCTGGAATAAGCGTGGAGAGAAGTGGATGAGTTCAGTATATGTCTGGAGGCAGAGCCAACAGTTCTGATGACGGATTGGAGGGCGGCTGAAGGAAAGAGAGAAATGGAAGCCAACTCCTGGGTTTTTGGCGTGGAGAACTGAATGGGGAGGAGAGGGTTAGGGGAAACCAGGACTTCAGTTTGGGGAGTGTTCAGTCTGAGATAGTGATTAGACTGGAGACTGTCGGATGTGAGTCCAAAGCCCAGGGGAGAAGTCGGGGCTAGAGATATAAATTTGGGAGGCGCCCGCATAGGGATGAAGTTTAAAGCGTGAGATTGCCAGACTCGGTGGCTCATGCCTGGAATCCTACGTTTTGGGAGGACAAGGCAGGAGGATCTCTTGAGGCCTAGGAAATCGAGGCTGCAGTGAGCTATGATGACACCACTGCACTCTATCCTGGGAGACAAAGCAAGACCCTGTCTCTATTTAAAAAAACAAAAAAACAAAAAAAGCAAGAGACGATCACACCTGTAGTCCCAGCTACTCAGGAGGCTGAAGCAAGAGGATCGCTTCAGCCCAGAAGTTCGAGGTTACAGTGAGCTATGATTGGGCCACTGCATGCTAGTCTCAGCAGACCCTTTCTTAAAAAAAAAAAAAAAAAACTGTCGGTCTGAGTCCTGGAAGAAAGACTGTGATTGATGAGAACTTAGCAAAGAGACAGCTTACACAGGTATAGGGAAACCATCTAGGCATAGTCCAGCACCCTGGGTTAGCAAGCCCTGGGTGCTGTTACCACCCTCTTAGCCCTGGACAGAGCTATGTGGACCTGCGATCTGCAGTGGAGGGGCTTGGAGGGAGGGGTCGTAGGATAAACACCTTGACCTCGCTCTCTTCTCTCCCATCAGCGGGCCCCAATGGAAGCTTGTTGATGCAGTTGAAACAGAAATCTGAGAAGGGCTGCCTGGGAAGTAGGAGGAAATCAGGATGGACCGGCATCCCCGAAGACCAAAGAGCTAATGGGAAGGAGGACGGCGGAAGGCGACAGCAACTGGGTCTGCCAAATGGTGACAGGTGTCCTTGGACAGAGAAAGCTCAGAGGAATGAGGACCGAGAGCCCAGTTAGCATGGCCAGAGGAAGGAACAGGAGGTGACAGAGTGGAGAAGTCCCTACAGAGATAACTTTTTCCAGAAGTATATAACTTTAATCCTCATCACCTCCTTAGCCGGTGGGCACTGCTAACCCCATTTTTCAGACAAGGAAACTGAGGCTTGGAGAAGTTTCACATCTGGCTCAGGCTGTAAGCGCGGTGGAGCCCAGGTTGGCCTGATTCCAATTAGACCAATGGGGTCAGAGCGGGGAGGGCAGCAGCTGGAAGTTGGGGTCCGGAGGGGACAGATCGAGAGAGTGGAAGAGCAGAGGGAAGTCATCACCTGTAGGCAGGGAGGTGGGGGACGCGGCGGTCAGGCAGCTGGATCACCCGGGGCTCCTGAGGCTGTGTGGCTCCCCTCCCCCCACACACTTTCTCTAGGTAACTGTATCTTTCTTCCTGGTCACCCCAGAATGGCGGGGTGGGGGCAGGTTCTAGGGAGAGCCTGCTTCCGCCAAGGGGAAGAGTGGGAAATTTCCCCGGGGGTGGATGGCCCGCGCGGGGACATCGATCCTGCTCTTGAACGACACGATCTGGTCCCGGCCTCAGGGAGCTGCTTCCTCCCACCAGCCAGGATGCCTCCTGTCCCCAGTCTGGGCCTCCCTGGCCGCCTGGGCCCAAGGTGACCGCCTTTCAACCGCAACCGCTACGCTGCGCCCTGGGCGCGCCGGTCAGTCTCTCCCTCCTCCTTCAATCCGGGGGTGCACTTGGCCGCGGACACCCCGCGGACTTTTCCGGTAGGGGAGGGGAAGCCGCTGCTCGGCTAGGCGGGGGCGGCGGCGCACTGCTGGGAACCCAGCGCAGCCCAGGCCTGGGAGAGAGCGCCGGGCGCGCGGTAAGGCGGCTCCTGGCGCCCCCTCGGGCCGGAGCTGTGCGCCGCAAGGGTGGGAGCTGGAGGGAAGGCCCAGAGGCCGGGGCGTCGCTGCCCGCTGGCTCACACCGGCGGGGCGGGGCTGGCCAGGTCCCGGAAAGATGGCTTCGGAGGACACCCCCGCAAGAGGGCCAGTGGTTCAGAGCCCAGTCCCGCGCGCGGCTGGGGCTAAGTCTCCCGCGCAATGCCCGGGAGGTGGGGCCGAAAAGGTACCAAGGTGCGCTCAGTGGGAAAACACTGCACCCGGAGTGGCCCCCAGGTAGTGCGCCGGGTCTGGGGAAGCCCTCTTCCAAGAAGTCCTATTTTTTGAGTTGACCTGCGCGCACCATGGACGAAATTCGGTGCCCAGCCGAGACGCCCCTGTCCGGAGGGCGGGGCCAGGGCGGGGCCCGAGTCCTCCTGGCAGGTGCCGGGGGCGGTGCCCAGCCCTGCCCCCCGGGGCCGTTCTTGAGGCCAGAGGCGGGTCAAAGAGAAGCGGCCGGCGCGGGCAACGCCTAGGAACCCACGGGCCGCGACTGCAGCCACAGCTGCCGCACAGGGCACCGTGTCCTAGCTCTGGACATCAAAACCCTGGCGGTGGGGGGGTGGGGAACTGAGGCTTCCGAGCTGCTCCCAACCCTGGACACAGAGGCCCTCGGGCCAGAGAGCGGAGCCCTGGGGTCGCCTGAAGCTCGGGGCCACAAGCCCCCTGGGCCAGACAGCGAAGCCCCGGAGCCTGCTGTACAGCGGGACACCGAAGTCCCCAGGCCGAGCTGCGAGATACCGGTGCCCACCGCAAAGCAGGGCGGCGAGACCACCGAGCAAGAGAGCGAAGTCCTCAAGCCATCAGGCGAGCAGGACGCAGAGCGCCCCGGGCCGTCCACAGCTGCGGGCTTTGTGCGTCCCGAGCTAGGCAGCGACGACCCTGGGCTGTCCCAAGCGCGAAGTGCGGAGGTCCAGGGGCAGTGCCCCTCTCCGGGCCCTGAGGCCTCCTCCTCCGGCGGGTCAAGCCTATTCGAACCGCCCCCGGAGGAGCTGCCCATGGAGACGCCCATCGAGCGCGAAATCCGCCGCAGCTGCGAACGCGAAGAGAGCCTGCGCCGGAGCCGGGGCCTGAGCCCGGGCCGAGCGAGCCGCGAACTCGTGGAGCTGCGCGTACGGCCGGTGCTGAGCCTGCCCGGCCCTGGCCCCGCGCCCACGCGCGCCTTGGAGCGCGCGCGGGCAGGCGCGCAGATGCTGCGAGACATCGAGCGGGAGGCCCACCGGCAGGCGGCGCTGGCGCGCCCCGCGGCTCCGCCACCGCGCGCCAGGTCGCCGCCGCAGCCGCTGGTCGAACTCAAGCGCTTCTTCGAGGCCGCCGCGGGGAGCAGCTCCTCGGCGGCCGCGGAGGGCGGCGGGGGCCCGCAGCGGCTGCCGGAGCCCGGAGGCCGGCCGCGCTCGGCGGGGCAGGGCGGGTGCCCGGTGCTGGCCCGCGCCCCGCCGTGTGTCGCTCCGTCACTGCTGGAGCAGGAGGTGCACGCGGTGCGCGAGCGCGAGCGGGAGCTGCAGCGGCAGCGGCGCAGCATCTACGGTACCACCGAGTTCAAGGAGCCTGCGCCGAGCCTCACCGGTAAGCCGCGGGGGACACCCAGGCTTCCAGCCGCCCCCACTGACTGCCCAACTCCGGGGGCACCATCTCTGGCCCTCCGATTCTCGGGGTCTCTCCCTGCAGGCTCCAAACTCCTGGGACCCCCTTCTCAACTTTCCGTCCTTTGCCCACCCCTTCTGGGCTGCCCACTCCCTGGGCTCCACTTCCCGCCCGGAGTGATGGACTCCCAGCCCCACACCCTCTAGGTTGCGAGGGCGGGTGAGGGAGGGTCCCAGATATCTTCCTCTTTGTCGGGTTCCAGGGAACCCTGACTGGGTTCTGGCACTACTGGATCCTCCCTCTGAATTTTCGGGCTCCTGCCTCTCCATTCTGGGTTCACCTCTCTCCTCCTTCGGGTTCCTGGGCTCCCCAGAGCTGCATGGAGGCCTCCACGGGGAAGAGAAGGGTGAACGCCTGTGTGTGTTTAAGGGGCGCGGCCGGCCTCCTTCATCCGGGCTGCCTCCAGCCGGTGAGAGGAGGGGCAACCCCGGCTGAGCGCCCCTTCCCCCCCACAGCGAGCAGGGGCGACGGAAAGTTGGCGGTGATCTGGCCCCCCCGCAGAAAGGCCTCGGAGAACGGCCTGGAGCAGGTGGGAGTCCCCTTCCCCGTGTACCTAGAGCGCTCGTCGCTCCCCCTCCTCCCTGCGGTACCAGGGCGCAGTGTGGGGAAAGACGTAGTCCCGCGCCCCCTTGGAGCGCCACTCTGGCCAGAGCTCAAAGTGTGGGGCGCAGCCCGGGGGTGAAGAGGATGCGGTCGTCCTGGGGTGCACACCGCCCCCCCCCCGCACCTGGGTGCGGTGCGCGGGTGTCTGAGGCCGGCCTTCCGTCTGGCCCTCTCTCCCCAGGAAGAGCGCAAACCTTGAGGTTTGAGCAGGCTAGGACCTGTGGCCGGAAGTAACACCCCCGTCGGGGGGCCGGGGAGGGGGGGTACCTCGCGGTGCCCTCCGGGTCGGCAGAAGGTCTGGATGCGGATCAGCTCTCCGCGCTGGGGAAGAAGAAATCGACCGGCCCAACCTTGATCTTGACTTTATGAAACTGACAAGCTCTCTCCATAGAACTGCTTAGTCCGCGTTGGGAAACTGACCACCACCCACAACTCGGCCGGCGAAACCGTCCAGCCCGTCTCCTCCCAACTGCAAACTGAGCTGCCCTCTCTCCCTTGGCTATTAGAGGGTCTCAGCTGCCCCCTCCCCCAATAAAGCCACTTCTTTCAGGGCAGTGGAGGCTGTTTTCTTCTGGGTCCTCCTTGTCTGGGGTGGGGCGGGACGACGGAGGGCGGAGGGAGGCCTGAGAAAACCTCAAGAGGCGCCGGCCGGAATGCGGAATGCGGGAATGTGCCCTTATCGCCCTGTTCCCGGGCTGCCCGCCTCCCCCGGCCAGACCCAGCCTGGCCCGGGTCCGACTGCCCCCTGGCGGCACGGGCGCAAATGTGACGCTCGGGCAGGGCGCACGCCCTCCCTTTCCAAGTTTCTTTGTCAACATTTATTTGTGCCAATGGCGTGCCCTGCGCCGGGCGCTGGCTAGACACAAGTGATCAGAGGCTGTTCCTATCCTGGAGACGTATACAATAGCTACCAAAAAAAAAACCCAGGAAAAAAAGGGCATATGTGGTGAGGGTACAAGCTACTCCTCGACATCAGCAGTTTCTGATCATGGTTTTTGACGTCATAGTTCCTCACCACGGAGGAGCGGAGTGAGGGAGGGAAGTATCATGAGTTTCTGCTTTCCAAAAGCAACTGGAAATCCAGCCTTTAAAAGAGAAATCTTTGCTTCTTAGACTATTAAATATATATATGTATATATATATACACACACACAAAATAAAAATCTGAACTTTTCACGATTGCCACTATTTAGGAAAAACTTTTAAAATTATGAAACGGGGAGGAAAGGAGAGGGACAGGCATCACCTGCTTACAACAGAACCCGTGGCTGTCCATTCGCAAGCCCTGGTTAAATTCCCTTCCCTGGATGAGGGTAGGAGAGGGTGGGTGAACACCCTGAGTTGTCTGTAAAACTGTATCTGTGCAGTTAACATTCTGAGGCTAGAGTTTAACAGCTTCTTAGAAGTGCGCTGAGACCAGAAAAGGTGAGACCCAGGAACGTTTCAGAATTGCTGTTTGAACTCCTCCATTTGTCCAGCTCTGTCCCCTGCATAGGGACAGCAAATGAAATACACATGAGAAGAAAGGCTCACACAGCCAAGAGCAGCTCAGTCCAAGAAAGGCCCAACTACTGACCCCAGCATCAGTACACTGACAACGTGATTGACCTTGACTCTGGGAGATCTGGAGAGAAAGGCAGGAGAGAGCCAGGGGTTCTCTAACTTTCCTGCATGTTAAACTCAACTGAGGCCCTCTGTGCCAAGCAAATCAGAATGGGGGGGTGGGGTGCTTGACGCCAGCATTTTTATTTAAAGCTCCCCAGCTTATTCCAACGTGCAGCCAAGTTTGAGAACCATGATGCAGATGTAGACCAGAAGTTCTCAAAGTGTGGTGCCTGGGCCAGCGGTAGCAGCCATACTTGGGGACTTGTTAGAAATGCAAATTTTTGAGTCTCCTCCCAGTCCTAAAGATGGAACTCTCCACGTGATTCTGATGCAAGCTAGAGTGTGAGTGGCATGGGTGTAGACAGCTACTGAGCAACAGGACCCAGGAAATCAAGCTTGTTTCCTTCCTCTTCCAGTATTGCACTACCACTACCCACCGGAAACCTCTAGGATGTGTAGACTGTGCCTTTCATTTGAAGGAAGGCAATCTAAAGCTGCTTGTGGCTGGTCTGAATTGAGATGCACTATAAGCCTGAAATACCAGCTTTCAAACACTTAGTACAAAAAAGGAAAATATCTCATTACTAATTTTTGCATGGATTTTATGTTGAAATAATATTTTGGGTATATTGGATTAAATTTTAAAAATCACTAAAGTGAACCTGACCTCGTCTATTTTTTGTGTAGTTACTAAAAAGTTTGAAATTACATATGCCTTTGTGGCTCGCTTTATATTTCTATTGGATCGAGCTAAAAGAGTCTTACATCCACCAGCAGACTCACAGGGGCTACCTCAACTCAGTATCAGGGAACTTCAGAAATTCCTTGCACTCATTCAGACCAGGACCATAGACTAAAAAAAAACAAAAAAATCTTTGCAGTCAGAAATTATCCCGAGAAGCCTCCACGAAGAGCAAGGGTTTGGGCGTCCAATCTTGACTCGCTTCGCCTCTTAGGTCCGTTTTTTGTCATTTGTAAACTGAGTCTTGTGATAATACTATGTGCCAGGGACAATGAGGTGCGCGCTTTGCTAAAAAGCATAAAGGTTTCTCCTCTGACTACGGGGGAGGAGAACCAAAAGGCGTTCCTTGGTTTAAAAGGGAATAACGCGTAGGTGAGTGACACCCGGGTCAGGAAGGACGCCCTTCCTCTTGCAAGAGGCCAGTTGAGATCAGAAGGACCTGCTTAGGGTTCAAGCTCCGCCACTTGCTCGCAGGAGCTTTAAACAGGTGCGTTCACCTCCCTTATCCTGGGTCTCCTCTCCCGCCCAGGGGTGAAGAGAAGCTTAAGAGATCCCAAGCTGGGGTTCCTTACGACTTTCCCACACGGCTCGCGCCCCGGATACCCGGAGAAGGACGGCGACCTACCCAGATCTAAAGTTCCAAAGGCTGGAAGACGGGGGGAAAAAAGTCTGACTCAGCCCTACGGAAACTGATCGCGAACACTTTCCTGAGGCACGTCGGGTAATGTAGTCTTTTACGTTAGAAAGAAATCACTTCCGGGTCAGAACAGGAGTGGGTGTGACCCTAAGTCTCTTCCTTCAGTGGGTGTTGAACTTTCCTGCTACCCGAAACTTGCGGTTTTCTGGCTTGCTGACCTGCGCCGCTACTTCCCTTTTTGCTTCATGCGCACGTATGCGCATGCGCCGCGCTCTCGTCCGCCTATAGGCGGATTATGGGTTTGTTTCTAATGACTACATTTCCCAGAAGGCCAAGCGAGCGGGCGGGGCCTCTCCGCCCCAAGGGGAGGGGCGCGGCGCTCGGAGCGGACGCGGAGCCTGTGACCTCTTTCTTTTATTTAACACAAAACTGGTGTGTCCGAACTCTGGGCCCCACGGCCTGGCTGGACTCAGTGCGGACAGGTCGGCTCGGCCTGGCCCTTTGGAAGGCGAGGCCGGGCTACAATGGGAGAACGAGTGAGCCTCTCTCCTGCCATCTCTCCTGGAGTTTGAAACTGTCAAGCTCCAGCTCCCACCCTCGTCCCCAGGTTCAAGACCCCTGCGCTGCCCACGCTGCGGGCTCCGCCGCGCTCGGGGGCCGGGCCGGGCCTGCCTGGCCCGTGAGGATCTGCACCAGCAGGTCGGTGGCCAGCGTGTGCGACGGCTCCTCGAAGCCGATGGTCAGCAGCTGTTGGTAGTCCCCAGGTGGCTGCGGGCACAAAATCCTGGGGGGACCGGGGACAGACAGGCCTGGACTTGAGTGCCCCCTGCCCTCGGGAGCCCCTCCCCTTGAGTGAGAAGCTGTGGCTGAAAGAGGCTTTGTTTCAGCTGGGAGGTGGGAAAAACCCCGGAGGGAAGTTGTTTCCTGGTTGATGAGAAACAGAGAGAGTATCTGCAGCTCCCCCCGAGGCTGAATAACTGTCTCTGACCTGTCCCAATCACACTGCTAGCTGTGTGTCCTTCGGCAGGTAACTTAACCTCTCTGAGCGCCTGTTTTCTTCTTTGTAAAATGGGGCCAATAGTATAGACCTCAATGGGTTGTTACTAGGGTCTGCATAAAGTGCTTTTCAGGGCACAATAAAATGCTATCATTACCAAGGGCAGCAAACAGATGGCCTTTGGTGGGGTTCTGCCCCTCCCTCCAGAGCCCAAAGCCCGCCTAGCCATTGCTCTAGCTCCTACCATGAGTAAATGTCATCCTCAGCTGGTCCTAGGGGCACCCATCGGCCAATGGACCACAGCTTCTGGATCTGGGGGCACGAATTGGCCGGACTCTTGCCTGTATCTTCCCAGGTATCTCGATAGCACAGGAAATAGCTGGGAGGGGAGGAAGCAACAATGAAAAGTGACCAGTTTCATAGCTGCTTCTGTTGAGGGCTTTGATTTTGAAGAGGAGGTAGAAACGCATCAGAAGTTGCTCTAAAATTCTCAGATAAGGATGTGACTCAATAAATACCAAGGCCTTTTCTCCCCGACGGCCTCCTTTTAAGATAAGGGCTTTTATTTTAATGGGAAGGTGAGTTTAAATTAAAAAAAGGTGGAGGGTAGAGGTGGCCTTTCAAAGGTCTTTGGTTTTCTGGTTTGCTTTTCATGCTTTGGTAGTTCAGAGACCCATATTGGCATTCGTCATAGAATGCCAGAGAGGGGAGGACTTTTATTTTGGTAAGGGGACTTACTAATCCACATGGGAATCTTGCCCCCTGCCACTGGGCTCTGGGATGGTCTCCAGGCTCCAGCGCATCTTCTTATAGAGGTATCTGGGGAAGCGGCTGGCAGTGTAGGCGGCTGGGGCACAGTACCTGAAGATGGACACCTCATGGGAAGGGCTGATGGAGAACCTCCCGCAGAAGAAACAGGAGATGCTGGCGGAATGGGAGAGTGGGGGATGAGGCCGGGCCCTGGACTATGCCACAACCCCCCCCAAATCCGTCTCCTACCCTTTACCTCAGAGGGTCAGTGTCCTCCAGGCTCACGAACCCGAAGGAGGCATACATGAGCACCAGCTGTTCCAGGCGCAGGGTCAGCTGCTGGGAGATCTCTAACAGCTGCATGGAAGAGGAGGTATAATGAGATCAGCTGGCCTGCCAGGAACACACTCCTCCCTCCATCCCATCCCCCAGGCCTGGAGCTGCGCGAAGAAGGGGGCGTGGGGTCTAGAAAACCTGCTTGGAAGCACACACGCACCCCCTTTCGGACCAACTCCTGCAGCGCTCCATAGATGGGGGGCGTGCTCCTTGCAGCTGCCTCCAAGTATAGGAAGTAGGGCTCACACATCTGTAGGAAGGTAGGCATGGCCTTTGCCAGCTGTTCCTTCTGTACGCTGTCCCTGCTGAAGGGAGAAGGGGACCTTTGCCTGGGATCCCTCCCCCTCTTACCAGTGGCTCCCATTCTACTCACCCTCCACCCGCATCCCTGGCCCAGACAGATCTCCTGGCACAAAATCTCCTAGTCCCAGGCCTTTCCTCTGGGCATCGTTCAAGCCCACCTACATCAAAACCATTTGGAACACTTGTTAAAAAGGCTGACACCTGAGGCCCGCAACTCACTACAGACCCAAAACTCCGGGCAGGGTGAAGCCGGGAAATCTAGGGTTTAAACAGCCTCCCAGGGGATTCCAATGGACGTGGAAACTTAACAATCACAATCTCTTTTTCCCCTGGTCTGGGAATCGCATTATCCTTTGGGGGTCTCAAACTGGCAGTCCGTGGGCCAAACCTGCCCCAGGTGAGTTTTGTTTAGCCCCGCACGGGGTTCAAGATCTAAGCCAACATTTAAAAACTGGGAGAGAAAGTCCTAGAGATTTAGCAACACCCCTAGACCCACAGGGGGTCGCAGGATGGTAACGCCCCCAGTTCCACACAGTTCTCACCACTCTGAAATTGGATCCCCAATTGGCTAGCTTCATTTACTGTCTCCCTCTGGCTCCTAATGCTTTAGTTTTGCAACTGTTGTGTGTGTCACCTAACCTGTCGCCCTCTCCTCTGAGTCTCCTTACCCATGGGGACCAAGACCCCGTCCCTCATCACCTGTAGAGCAAGTAGCTCTGGAAATCATCTGCCTTCTTGAGCAGGTAGCGGAGCTGTTCCGTGATGGGGCTGAACATAGTGTCCAGGGGTAGGCGAAGTGGGGCTGGCCCGGGACCGGGGACCAGAGGCTCAGGGGAAGGCGTGGAGGCGGCTGGGGCCTCCGGCAGCTGCTCCTGGACGTCCTCAGACTCGGGCTCTGGTGCGTCCCCAGGAACGGCAGGAGGCGTCGACCACGAGGGGTTCCCGCAGGGCTGCGCCCCGGGTTCTAAGTCGTCTGGGGGCGGCGTTTCTCCAGGGCCCGGAGGGAGCGGCCCCACGAACCACTGCTCCGCAGCCATCGCCGGGCCGGGGGCGGAGACCCGAGCTCTTTAAGCTTCTGCGGATGCTCACGTTGGCCACCGGTTCCGCCCCGCCCCGTCCCGGGAGCTTCAGACTTGCCCGGGTGGGGAGCGCAGGCCCCTTCAACTCGCCCCTGCCTCGACCTCTCCAGCCGCACCCGGCGCTGGGGGAGTTCGCCTCTTTTGAATTTCAACACGCGGGAGGGGTGCGCCGCTCTGATCCGCGCTGCGCAACCGCTGCGCACCCTCGGGCCCCCGCGCACACGCGCGCTCCGGGAACCTGGCGGTGCGGACGGGCGAGCCCAGGGCGACAACCCAGGCCGCTGCTGGGGCCGTCACGTCTCAAGGGTGCGGCGCCCGAACCAGCACCTTTCTCTCACCAAGGCGATTTCCTAGAAAAGAGGGGTCTCTAACGTGCGCCCAAACCTCAGGGCGCAGGTATACAGCAGAAAGCTGCCTAGGTGCCCCCTCCACTCTCTGACCCAGAGGAACCTGGTTTTTGTTGTTTTAACCCTAATGGAGTTGAGCAACTGCATTAGAACTTAGCAGGGATTTGTGATGCAGTAGCTATTACTACTGTAAGTCTTAACTTGGAAATGTTTTCCTATCCCGTGACTTTATCTAATGGCCCAGTCCTTTCTGTTACTTTTACGGAGAGGAGCAGGAACCCCTGGAAACCCTACCATGGTCCCAGAACAGACCCCTGCCCCCAGCATTTGTAGACTCGATTCTCTGTACCATGCACAGGCTGACAAGTTACATAGCTATGAAGCCAAAGACATTAATTATATTTAAAGACTGAGGAAAGAACTCAGACAGGTGTCAGACGCTGCCCTGGGTGACCCTGAGCTGGCATCTTCGCTACCTCATCTGTAAAGCGGGTTTTTACGAGTTCTTTGCTTCAGAGAGCTACAGGGAGGACGACTGAGGACAAACGCTCTTAAAGCATGGAGTTGCTCAAGAGGCTGAGGAGGGAGGATCGCTTGAGGCCAGGAGTTCGAGACCAGCCTGGGCAACACAGCCAGATCCTGTCTCTAAAAAAAAAAAAAAAAAAGTTGGCACTGGACTGCAGTCCCAGCTACGCAGGAAGCAGAGGAAGGAGCCCAGGAGTTTGAAACTGCAGTAAGCTCTGATCATCCAGTCTAGATGATAGAGTGAGACACTGTCTCTTTAAAAAAAACAAAAAATGGAGTTAACTGCTAGTCACTCAACAAGCATTTGAGCACCTACTGTGTGTGCCTGACTCTGTTCTGTCCACACCCTCCTGGAGCCCTTACTGTCAGAGTGCAGCCCCCTTCACTCGGCTTTCTCCCGGCCCAGACAATTTTATTCTAACCTTAGCATCTCCCAGGAAGGAGGCTCTTCAGCACCTTTCCCCGCCCCATTCATAAAAAAATGGACTCCGTGGCATTTTTTTTTTTCCTTTTCCTTTTTTTAAAATTTTATTTAAAAAACCTCCGGTGCAATATTAAAAAGCAATACAGCCAGCTGGAGCGACACCCAACAGAAAGAGGGGAAGGCAGGGAGGGCCCAGGGACCCCACCCCAGCTGCTGCCCTTGAGGCCAAGGGCAGACTGGGAAGGGGCGTGGGTGGCGGGGGAAGGGAGGAAAGGCCACCCACCAAAATGAACAGGCAGAAAAAAACATTTATACAGGAAACAACTGGCTGGACTGAAGAAGTTCGTGGGGAGATGAGAAGCACCCCCATTCCTTTTTTCTTTTCTTTTTCCAAAAATGTCCTGGGCTGGGGGGAGGATTGGCCTCCAGGGGTGAAAGGAACAGGCCGCTGTCCCCCCCAACCACACCGATGAGCTAGGGGGCAGGCGTGTGCGTGAGACACAAAGGAAAGAGATGAGTAAGGGGGAGTGTCCCCTCCCTGTAATCTGTTATGAGGGCTGAGGGAGTTCCCACCCAGCTCCTGGACTCTGGGGCATCTTAGGTGGGAGGGGGCTGGAATGGGCCGGGACAGGGGCAAGGCTGGGCGCTCAGCCTAGAAAGCCATCAGGGTCCTCGTCCTCAAAGTGGCCTTGCTGAAGCACCTTGATGTGGTGCTCGTAGATTTTCAGGGCTGGGCCCAGGCGGATGGACAGGCCGGTGAGGACGTCTGTGCGTTGCATTAGCAGCAAAGACTTGCCATCGATTTCCTGGGCAGGATGGGGACAGAGAGCAGGGTCACGGCACACCCCGTGGCTGAGGCTGTGTGTGTGGTCCTGGGCTGGGAACTCACCTGTTCTTGGAAAGCTGTTGCCTGCTCCGGGAAGCCTGCCTCTGTGAAATATTCCACCACGTCCATCACCGTCCACTCCACGGGGTCAGCCGGCTTCTCTTTGCGCCCGGGACTGCAGCAAAACCGAGGGCCACCAGTGAACACTGATGGCCCTCTGGCTGTCACACACACCTGGGCAGCACCCGCATGTCTCAAACACCCCAACTTACGGACAGCCAAAGGGGGTCCCGTCGGCCCCAGGGAGGGCTGGTTTTCCTGGGGGCAAAGGCACCGGGGACGGGGAATCTGGCCCCGTGGCAACAGAGGCTGGGAAAGAAACAGCAGCTGCCTGTGGCTTTGTCTTAAGGCTGCGTTGGCCCCCACCTGGCACCCCCACCCAGAGGGGACTCCTCACCTGATCCGCCCTCCTTATTCATGGCTGTCATGGAGAACACCTGGCGGGTACCACTGCCTGGCGCTGGTCCCCGCCCTTCATCCTGGCCCTGGTGGGGTCCACAGGGTGACCGCTCCTTGACTCTGTCCTTGGCACTCTGAGGGCCCCGCTCGCCATTAAGTTGATGGTGCTGTGCACCTGCAGGACGGTCACTTTCGGGCACTTCTGAGCTCTCTGACACATCGTCTTCATCATC
Source organism: Avahi laniger (assembly GCA_963575035.1). Lineage (NCBI taxonomy): Eukaryota > Metazoa > Chordata > Mammalia > Primates > Indriidae > Avahi > Avahi laniger. The sequence goes on from CAUYSK010021290.1 coordinate 18,219, forward strand.
TTCGTCTTCGTCGTCGTCATCATCTTCCTCTTCTTTCTCAAGCACTCGCTCTTCTCCACCCCTCTGGGCCCGGGAGAGAAGCAGGCAAGGTAAGTAGCTGCTCTAATCCTGGCCCCAGACCCTGGGATCCGGGACTGGGTCGAGTGCCCAACGCCACCTTTAATAACAATACGGACTAACTTTTACGCGTCACTCCGTGCCAGCTCTGTGTTCATAAACCCTCAGCAACCAAATCTCACGAAACTCGCTCAACAACCCCAAGGGGTCGCTACTGTTATAAAGCCGCGTTTACAGCGGAGGAAACTGAGGCTCGGGGAGATTAAGTCACTTGCCAAGGTCACCACACGCCGAAGCCACAGGGAACGCGCGCAAAGCCCCAGCCATCCGCCGCCCGGTTCCTCCCGGGACTTGCGCCCCCGCCACCAACTTCGCCCGCACCTGCCCACCGCGCGGCGCCCCGGCTCCCTGGCGCGCTCACCTTGCCCCGAGACGGGCGGGCGCTGGCGGTCGGCGGCGCCCGTCCGGGCCTGTCCCCGCGGGGCAGCGCAAGCGCTCCGAGGCGGGTGCGCTCCAGGCGGCCCCGCGCTGCCGCCTCCTCCTCCAGCAGCCCCTGCACGCGGCCGCGGGTCAGGCGGCCTCCGGAGCCGCCGCTGCCCCCGAGGTAGCGCACGACTTCCCGCAGGCTCACGGGCCGCGCCGGGCCGCCGGCCCGCGCCGCGCCCCCCTCCGGCGGCGGCTGTGGCTGCGGCGGCGGCGGCT
>CAUYSK010021292.1:0-14560 GCA_963575035.1 Avahi laniger
GGTTATGAGAATTAAATGAGTTAAGGTTTGTAAAACAAGAAGAACAGTGCCTAGCACATAGTAAGTGCTTTATAAAGTGTGTGTAGAATAAATAAAGGACAATTTCACACCTAAACTCTAGCTTTCTTCAGGACTGTGACACCTTCTTAACTGACACGCCCACCTGTGGGTACATTCCCACTCCTCTTTCTAAAACCCAGAAACCTTTTTTTTACAGCAATTTTTGTAAAATCATGGATAAGTCAAAAATTCCTGTTATTTTCAGATATGAGTTCCATCATGGAACCAATGCAGTGCAGACAACTGGAAATATCAACGAAGTGTTTGGGAAGGATGCAGCTCATGAACACACAGTACTTCGATGGTTCGAGAAGTTCCCATTCTGGTGATTTTAATCTTGAACAAGAGCCATGTGGCGATCTGAGACCAAGGTGGATAATGATGAGCTGAAAGCTATAGTGGAGGCGAACACATCTCAACCTACACATGAATTAGCAGCAAGGTTTGACATTACTATTCCAACAATATTTGACCATTTGAAACAAATCAGCAAGGTAAAGAAGCTGGATAGATGGGTACTGTATGAATTAAACAACCATCAGCAGAGAAATCATCTCGAAACTTGCCTTTCTGTGTTGTCGTAACATAAAGACAAACCATTTCCACACCGTATCATTATGTGTGATGAAAAATTGATTTTTTTAACAATCGCAAGCATTCAGCACAATGGTTGGATAAAGACGAAGTGCCGAAACACAGTCCAAAACCAAATATTCTCCAAAAAAACACTAATGGTCTTTGCTTAGCGGTCCAGTGCTGGCATTATCCATTACAGCTTCACGAAACCTGGTCAGTCAATTACAATGGATGTCTACTGCAACCAGTTGGATGAAATGATTAGCATGCTTGCAATTAAGCAGCCTAGATTGATCAATAGAGACAGGCCAATCCTTTTGCAAGACAACACTCAACCACATGTTACACAAACAATGCTGCTCGAACTACAGAGGCTGGACTTGGAAACTCTCAGTCATCCAGCGTATTCATCAGACCTTGCACCAATTGACCACCATTTCATCCAGGCTTTGGACCACTTGCAAAGAAAAATATTCAATTCTCAATAAGGTGTGCAAAATACCTTACATGATTTCATCGCCACTCACTCTCCAGGCCTCTTTGCTGCTGGTGTAAATAAGCTACCGTTAAGATGGCAAAACTGAGTCGATAGTTCAGGCACATACTCTAATTATATTGCTTCTTGTATGAGATATAATAAACTAAACTTTTGATTTGAAATTGGATGTTTCATATTTAATGACCTAATATCTTGTGAACAGCATAATTATGGTTTATTGGGCTTGGTGAGGGAGGATTGTTAATGCTTTAATTCACTCAATAAAACATTTAAAATGCCCACAGTTTCCATTTGCCTTTTTTGTTTTTATTTTTATTTATTTTAAAAAAATAAATTGGGTTGCTTAAATAATGATCCCAGCATCTCCTGATCTGTAGGCAGCCCTGTCTGAAAGCTCTGGGTCTTCAAGTTGAGGCGTTTCTATTCCAGCCTGAAGGCACCTGGGACCCCTGGGAGAATTTTAAGCAGAGAGATTTGGGACTCAGGTTTCTGGGCTTTAGAAAGAGGAGTGGGAATACACCCACAGGTGGGCGTGCCAGTTAAGAAGGTGTCACAGTCCTGAAGAAACCTAGAGTGTAGGTATGAAATTGTCTTTTATTTATTCTACACACACTTTGTAAAGCACTTACTATGTGCTAGGCACTGTTCTTCTTGTTTTACAAACCTTAACTCATTTAATTCTCATAACCGCACGAGGTAGGAACTGTTACCAACCTCACTTACAAAGGGAGAAACTGAGCCAGCAGAGGCTGAGTATTTTGTCACACAGCTAGTTAAGCGGCAGAGCTGAGATTTGAGCTCTGTGCTCGAACTCCTGGGCTCTGCTGTCTCTCCTCTGCTTACGCTAGTCTTTGGGCACTTTGATGGACTCCGCAGCCAAAGGAAAGGAAGGGTGCCTAACCCAAGCACCGGGCTAGCATCTGAGCCCCTAGGACTCAGGAGAGGGTGATACAGAGACCAGATTTCTGGTAGAAAAGGAGCTTTATCCATTCAATCCAAATCCCTCACTTTATAGATAAGAAAACTGAGGTTCATAATGGGGAAGGGACTTCCCAAGTTCCTAAGGGGAAGTTTTGGTATCCTGACTTCCAGTTAAGATGCCAGGCCACTGCACCTTGGTTCATGCAGCTGCCCCTCTGTACAGCCAATATGCCTTTTCAAAAACTTGGTAATGGCTAACGACTTGGCAATGTCTAACAAGACCTATAAAATGATTTTACTCTTTGATCAAGTAATTTCACTCTTGGGGAAAGTAGGAGGTGGGGCAACTGTGCAAAGATAGCAAATTTTATAGCAAAAACTGGAAACAACCCCAAGTCCTGGCAAGAAGAAAATCAGCAAGCTAACTGGGATCTCTTAGCACAATGAAGAATTAAGGAGTGATTAAAAATGGCCAGGATGTGGGCCGGGCATAGCACTCTGAGAAGCCAAGGCTGGAGGATCACTTGAGGTCAGGGGTTCAAGACCAGCCTGAGCAGGAGCAAGACCCCGTCTCTATGAAAAATAGAAGAAATTAGCTGTGCGTGGTGCCTCGTGCCTGTAGTCCCAGCTATTTGGGTGGCTGAAGTAAGAGGATCGCTTAAGCCCAGGAGTTTGAGTTTGCAGTGAGCTATGATGATGCCACTACACTCTAGCCCCGGTCACAAAGGAAGGGAGACCCTGTTTCAAAAAAAAAAAAAAAAAAGACCAGGATGTGAACCATGCCGATAGGTAGAAAAATATTAATATTTCAGGCAGCACAAGACGTGGAACAGCACGGCGAGGCGGTGGGAGTTTCCATCCATGTGGTGTCCCATCTGGAGACCCTGGGTAAGGAACCATAGCGTAAAGAAAATGCCCCTGGGCAGCTCCGCTCCCGTGACAGCCTGGGGTGCGGGACGACCCCGGCCGCAGGGAGAGCCTCCCTCCGCCCAGTGCCCTGGTCCCGGCCGCCTGTCAGCCATCCGCTCTGCCCCGACGCCTTCATGCACTCACGGAGCTCCGCCCAGCTCCCGCCGCCAGCCTGGCCCGGCCGGCCAACTCCTGATCGCACTCGGACCCTCTGCCGCCACGGGAACCGTTACTCCGACCGCGGCGCCTCCCGGGACACCAGCCCGACGCCAGGAAGCAGAATCGGGCGGCGACGCAGGCAAGAAGCCCACCAGGGGGCGCGCGTCGGCCCCCGCCATGAGTGTGGGGGTCTCGTGTGCGTGGGGCGGGGGCTCGCTCCCCGCGCCACAAGGCCCGGCCAATGGGAGCGCGCGCTGCGAAGCTCGGCGATCCGCGCCGCGGCGCTGAAGACCCGGCCAATGGGCTGTGCTCTCCGGCCGCGCGCCAGCGGACCCGTTCCCAGAGCACGCGAGGCCGGCGCGCGCGACAGCGCGGGTGCCGAGCGCACGGTCGACAGCCCCTGCACTGCCGGCGCGTGGGGTCGGCAAGCCGGCCATGGCCCCCGACCCGCCGGCGCCCGAGACCCCGGCCCAGGGGCCCACTACGCGCTACTTCACCTGGGAAGAGGTGGCGCAGCGCTCCGGGCGCGAGGAACGGTGGCTAGTGATCGACCGGAAGGTGTACAACATCAGCGAGTTCACACGCCGGCACCCGGGGGGCTCCCGGGTCATCAGCCACTACGCCGGACAGGATGCCACGGTGAGCGCTGCCATACGAGGGCACGGGAGAGGGCAGGGCCTAGCGGCCGCGGCCCAAAACTGCTTGCGTGGGATCCGGGAAGTTCAGCACCCAGGGCCTAACTACTAATTCGGAGAAAAGCCGACAGGCGCCCGAGCATACCTGTTGCCCAGAGGTTGAGTGTCCTGCGGACACAGGATGCAAGGGCCGGAGGGGGGCGGCTCTAGAAATTGGAGTCTAGGGAGTGGGCATGGAGGCCAGCAACATGCACACAAAAACAAAGGGCTACGCTGCCCGGGCATTCCGCCTGTAGCCCGAGCCTCCGGTTTCCAGGCGTGGGCCGGACCCAGAGCTGGGCTAGGAGGGACAGGAGCAAGGATGCTGGGCGCCAGGGGCGGAGGGGTCAGTGGCCGGGAGAGGGAGTTACGTCCTGTCTCAAATGCTGCGGGCGGTGGGGGGAGCGCTGCTGTGCATGGACCGAGCGCACGCCGGCTCCACTCGCTGGCAGGAGCCGGGAGAGAGCAAGAGAGTGGACCCCTCATGAAGACAAAGCTGAAACTGGAAAACTTGGGGAGCCCACTGCCTTGGGAACCCCTGCGCTTAGAGGACACGGAAGGGACAGCACGCACCGGAAAGGGCAAGGAGCGCTAGCACCCTGGGGGAAATGGGAACAGCATTAGCATACACTTAGCGGGGACTTGTCCTCGAATCCTGCCGGGGAGGGGAGGGCATTCGGCCGCAGGCCAGCGGGTCTCCAGCTATTCGGCGCAGTGGACACCTGTTTGCACTCCATGGCGCTAGGCCTCTTGCGGGGTCGCGTCCCTCCTTTCCTTGGGCCTCACTGCGAGGTCAGCGCGCTGCCCAGCCCGGGTCCTGCTGCTTCTCTTTCTGGACCACTAGTCTTCAGAGGTAAGGCACCTGGCGCCTCCCTACTGGGCTGTAGTGCCAGAAAGGAGGGAGGGCTTCCCTTGCGACCTGAAAGTTGGGACTTTCCTTGGCGGCTGGTATCGTGTAGCGTCCCCATGTATCCCTCTTTCATCCTGTGCCCTGCAGCATGACCTCCTCCGCAGTTCCCATTCACTGCCCAGGCGTCCCAGGGTGCTCCTCGGGTCACCATGGTTCCCATAACATCGTTCGCAGCGGAGCTTAGACGCTGCAGGGCAAGGACCACTCCACCCTCTGACACCAACCCGCCTAGAGGGCGAGGCTAGAGTCTGCGCTGATCAGCTGGAGTGGTCACTCGGGGTGGGGGGTGGGGGGCGAGGCCAGACGGCGGCCGATAGCGCAGGCGTGGGCTGGCGCTTGCGCAGACGGAGCAAGCACGGACGCTGGGGCTCCCGCAGTGTGGATTGCGGCCAGGGACACCGCGGTAGGGGCTGCGATTGGTCCAGATGTGTGGTGCCACCGGCCGCCGGCTCCGCCCCACCCCCCGCCCCACACCCCACACGCCGGGTCTTAGATAGCTCCTGGGACCTTAGGATGTGAATCTTGAATCTTGTTGCCAGGATCCCACCTTGCATAAACAAAATTAACCACCCTAAAGCAGGGAGTGGTCAGACTGCTTGGGGAAATACAGAAACCTACCAGGAACGACGGTGGAGAGGAGGAGGAATACAAAAATTCCCCAGTTTGAACGTTGGATGTCTCCCTCTTTGCAGTTATGGAGAACACTAGCTCTGAGAGAGAGGGGACTTGTTAAAAGTTCCACAAGAAAAGACTGAGAAGTCTCATTGCCCCACCCATCCCTTCTGTTCCTTACCAGTACCTAAATCCTTGGGTAAAAGCTGTCCCCAGGCCGGACGCGGTGGCTCACGCCTGTAATCCTAGCACTCTGGGAGGCCGAGGTGGACGGATTGTTTGAGCTCAGGAGTTCGAAACCAGCCTGAACAAGAGCGAGACCCGTCTCTACTAAAATTAGAAAGAAATTAATTGGACAACTAAAAATATATAGAAAAAATTAGCCCGGCATGGTGGCACATGCCTGTAGTCCCAGCTACCTGGGAGGCTGAGACAGAAGGATTGCTTGAGCCCAGGAGTTTGAGGTTGCTGTGAGCTAGGCTAACGCCACCACACTCACTCTAGCCTGGGCAACAAAGCGAGACTCTGTCTCAAAAAAAAAAAAAAAGCTGTCCCCAGAGACACCTAGGGAAAAGGCCAGCCCCAGGCAGGTCTTTCTGGTGGTGCCCTTCTAACTAGGACACAGATACTGGGTGTCCTTAAGCTGTGGACACCTGGAAAAGGTCTGAGCACCCGCAAAGGGCAGCTGGCCCAGGAAGGTGGTGTCTGCTTCAATTTGGGTACAGCCTTTTTGCTGGCAGGAGGATGGCCTTTGGTGTGGGCCCTCCAGGAGTTGGGGCTGGCTCTCTCACCTTTCTGTCTTGTCTGCTGCTTGCAGGACCCCTTTGTGGCGTTCCACATCAACAAGGGCCTGGTGAGAAAGTATATGAACTCTCTCCTGATTGGAGAACTGTCTCCAGAGCAGCCCAGCTTTGAGTCTACCAAGAACGTGAGACCCTGTTTGCTCTTGGGAGACTCTTGGTTGTTGGGGGCAGGGAAGGGGGAGGAGGAAAGCCCAGATGGGATCACAGGTGACCACAGTCAGTAGTTCTAGGGAGTCTTGAGGTCCCTGCTTCTTTTGCATAGTCATGGGTCACAGGCCCAAGGGAGTAGGGCTTGGAAACCTATGGCTCTCCCGAAGTTGTCACTACCATGCCTACCATCATCCTCAACAACACGAGACTTATTTATTGAGCACTTCTATGTGCCAAGCATAAACTCATAAATTCCCACACATTTACAGATGAGAAAACTGAGGCTCAGAGAGGTTAAACATGGCCAAGGATCACAGTGAGTAAATGGCAGAGCAGGGACTTAAGTCAGCTTAACTCTTAGGCATGATCCTCCTGTCATCCTCATTATTGTGGTATCTCTGCCTAGGACTCTGCACTTCCCATATCTACCTTAGTGGGAGGTCCTTGAGTCTGAGAGGGCCATTGTCTGCAGCAGTGTTGGTTTGCAGCTGGGAAGAATAACAGGCCCCCTTCTCCCTTCCCAGAAAGAGCTGACTGATGAGTTCCGGGAGCTGCGGGCCACAGTGGAGCAGATGGGGCTCATGAAGGCCAACCATACGTTCTTCCTGCTGTACCTGCTGCACATCCTGCTGCTGGATGTCACTGCCTGGCTCATCCTTTGGGTCTTTGGGACATCCTTTGTGCCCTTCCTCCTCTGTGTGGTGCTGCTCAGTGTAGCGCAGGTGAGAGCCTTTGGCTTGTCAAGTGCACAGCCATGCTTAGCATCCCTGGAGAAAGCTCTTTGACCCCCTTCAGAAGGCTAAGGAACCCTGTCCTCCGAGGGAGAGTTAGCGCAGGAGGAGAGCGTATATTCCATTTCTGAGGCTTTTATCTGCTCACCAGCCCCCTGTGCATCTTCATTTCTCTCACTGCCTCTCCACCTGCTGCTCCCAGGGTTCCCCTCCTCCTGTGGAATTTGTTCTCTGAAACTTCAGGTTCAGGTTCTGCCACAGCTGAAGTGTGCCAAGAATAAAGATCCTGGTTTTGCTTGGTTCCCTCCCCACCATTGACATTGCCCAACATGCTAATAATGGCTAGGCCCTAATTCTTGGCTGTCAGACCCACTTGGCGAGCCTTCTCCTCATCTGTGACCCTTTTTGTATTCTGGATGCCAGTCCATCATAAGTCGTGAACTTCAGAGCTGGGGAAACTGAAGAACAGGGAAGGGATAGTGATTTACCGCAACTCACGTGTGAGTCAGTGGCAGAGCCAGAATTAGGACCTACGTTTCCTGACAGCTGATGCACATCCCAGGTTTTGGTGGATGAAGGAAGATGGAGGGGCTGAAGGAGGCGTCGAGGTTAGTGAGAGGAACGCTGGGCTGGCGGGCTGTTGTCAGTGCTGACTTTTCTCACCCAGGCCCAGGCTGGCTGGCTGCAGCATGACTTTGGACACCTGTCAGTCTTCAGCACCTCTACGTGGAACCATCTGCTACATCATTTTGTGATTGGCCACCTGAAGGTCAGTGGGATAGGGAGGGGCCCTCTGAAACTCCAGGCAACAGAGGGCTGCTGGGGCAGAGGGGAAGGACACTAGGTTTTCATACTCGTGTCCCTGCTTTTCTGTAGGGGGCCCCCGCCAGTTGGTGGAACCACATGCACTTCCAGCACCATGCCAAGCCCAACTGCTTCCGCAAAGACCCAGACATCAACATGCATCCGTTCTTCTTTGCCTTGGGGAAGATCCTGTCTGTGGAGGTGAGCGGAGGTATCAGTGGAAAGGTCTTGGGGAATGGAAAACAGCCAGTGTGGAGGGCTTTGGGGGAAATGCCCACAATGTTGTCAGTGTGGGTAAGACATCAAGGGCTAGGCTGGCTGGGGCCTTTGCCATTTGGAGGTTCTGCGAATCAACAGGCAGTAGACTGGGGCAGCCCAGGACAGCATCACCATCCTCCCTAGTGAGTGCAGTCAGCACATAGTTATTGCATAGAAAGTACCATGTGCTGCAGAGGATCCAGAGGATGACCAGGAGATCACTGTGTGAGCCCTGCTCATCCTAGGGGGTGATGAGGGCACCTCCTGGGGCTGCTTTTGACCCTCCTGCCCCAGGAAGTCACCCCCTGCACTTGGTATTGCTCTCAACACTTGGATCTCCTACTTGTCAGTCATCCCTGTCACCTGGACTGATGTCCAGAACACAGATAGGACTGTCTTACTCTTCTTGTGACACCGAGTGCCTGGAACATTCACTCACTGAGTGCTTCCCACCCTTCTGATCCTAGCCTGTCTTCTGTGGTGGTCAGCGTTGGGTTTGAGCAGAAATCATAACATAGTGCTGAAGGAAGAATGTCTGGGGGTAGAGATCTGGTGAGCTTTTAGTGAGCATCAGGCAATGGAAGACTCTGAAAGGTGAGCAGAGTTCTTTGAAAAGTAAATTTAAAACCCTGTGTCCCAAGGCTCCAGGCTACAGTTATGCCAGGTCCCCCTCCCCAACTCTGTGACATTTCAGCTTGCCAGAAATTAGACTATTGTTAAAAGCATTTCAGTTCTAGGCATGAGTTCAAGGTAGCCTGGCTCTGTTCTCCGCTCTGGCCATGAGAACTCTGTGGAAAGGCCTTGGCAACACTGGCTGTCCCAACATGAGGAGCTCATAGTTTGAGGTTCATGCCGGACCTGTCCATAATGTTCCAGTTTTTCTACCTCCTGAACATGGGCTTCTTGGGTTTATTACATGTCCAACTGCAACCCTGAGTCACCAGCCCTGACCCCCAGCCTGGCTCGGTTGGCTGCTTCAAGGGCAGCGTGGTTATTTACTGGGCAGTAGTACTTCCATTGTCACTACAGGGGGTTAAAAAAACAGGTAGGGCGGCTAAGTGGCAGGGAACCATCTCACACCACTACCTTATTGCTTCTTGGTACTCAGGTATTCTCTCTGCAGACATGAAAGATAGAGAATGATCTGGGACCCAAAATAGCCTTTTGTTCTTTTTTCTCCCCGCTAGCCGTGAGGCTGGGAATAGGCTGCCTGTTAGTGAATCCCTGGGCTGGATGAACACAAGGAGTCCTCAGGACCTATCGACTGCGCAGTGCACGCCCCTCATATAGGCGTGGCCATCGAGCCGCAGGCCATGGCGTGGCATACTTGCAGAGCACAGCCAGGTGCTTTGTGCTCCCTGTGCTAGAGGTGTAAGGCTGGGCCCGCTGGAGCCTTCCAGTAGCACCAGCAAGCTGACAGCTCTGCAGTAGGCCCACACTTCCAAGCAGGGAAAAACTAAGGTCACAGGGGAAGGGAAACAGGTGACTGGTCTATAGATGCTGATTTGTTTGCTTTTCTTTACAGCTTGGTAAACAGAAGAAGAAGTATATGCCATACAACCACCAGCACAAATACTTCTTTCTGAGTGAGTGTCCTTGTCCCAAACGGGGGAGCTGCCTTGGGAGGGGGTGCTGAAGGGAATGAGGAGGAAATGGCTCTCCAGGGGATAGTGGTATGTTAGGGAAGGAGGCTGGGAGAAGCACCCCAACCCCAACCCCAGTTACTCCCTGCATGGGAGCAGTTTGCCCTCTCGGCTGAGCAAAGGCAACAGTTAGGCTAATGTTTGGTCATTTGGTTGGAGGGCAGACCTCATCTTAAACCTTGTCAAACAGAGACCTGGGCCACGGTGACCTAGCTGAGTCTAGTCCAACTCCCAGGGGAGCAAAGGTACAGATAGCTCTGGGAGGAGGCAGCGGAAGAGCTATTAGAACTGAGAAGAAGACGTTTCTGTGCTTGTCTTGAGCACTTTCTGAAGACTGCTGTACATTCCCTGCTTTACAAGTCTGCTCCATAGTGTTCAAAATTTGAGCTTTAAAACTCCTTTAAAATTTCAAATTTTAAAAGGAAGGGAAGGAAGGATTTCACCAATCCCATTTTAATTTGAAGGAATTTCTCCTAACTGCTTGTTACCAACTATCCCTACTAGAGAAAGGTGGATGGGGTAGAAGGGTGGAGAAGAAACCTCTGGAAAGAAGAATTTAGAATCCATGGCACCTCAAGATAACGGAGCCATGGTGGGCACAGTAGAGCAGGGGGTCATAGGCAGCATCAGGTCCTGCAGGGAGGAGATACAGAACAGGAAATGGGGCAGCATGTGAGATGACACCCACCTCTTCAACTCCCAGGTTTTTTTCAAAAGAAGCCCTCTGTTCCTTCCCACAGCCGACCTCCAGGGCTCCAGGCTGGGGTGGCACAAGCCCATCTCCCTGGTCCACAGAAGGGAGCTGCTCCTCCTGGGCCCTCCCCGCATGCATGCTGCCTTGCTTCTGCCGCCTCAGCCGGGACACAGGGCCAGTGACTGCAGGGACAGGCCTAGTGGCAGTAGGAAGGCCCTGGCCAAGGCAACACAGGGAGCATTTTAAGGACACGAGAGCCAGAGCAAGTCCCACACGTGGAGCCACTGGTTCTGCTGGAAGCTGGAAGAGTGCCACTCCCTCCCCTCACATTCAGGGCACTGTCTTGGGAGACTTCTCCTCGTCTAGACTTGCATTTGTGCCTGCCTTCAGTGCCTCCTGGTTCCAGTGGATTGAGGGGTGCTCAGGCAGCTGGAGAGGTGGCAGGGGATGGCGGAGGAGGCAGCCCATGCTGGAGGCTCTCTCTCCAGCACCAGCCAGCCCTTTCCTGACCCTCACGTAGCTCATGCCCCCTCCCTGTCTCTATTTCTTCCCCAGTTGGGCCCCCAGCCTTGCTGCCTCTCTACTTCCAGTGGTATATTTTCTATTTTGTTTTCCAGCGGAAGAAGTGGGTGGTGAGTATCAATAGCCAAAGGTCCCACATCCTGTCTCCAGTACCCAGACAGGAGCAAAATAGGTTTTCCCGGGGAAACTGAGACTGACTTCAGGCCTAATTTAGAGCAAAATAATAGAACCAAGTATAGATTCTCCTTATCTCTAAGTGGGATGAAATGATTTGGGCTTAGCAGGCATCCGGACTCTCAGTGCCTAATTCCATGCAGCCAGCATCTCCCGAGGTTCCCTTGCTGGGCATGATGCCAGGGCCAGGCTGGGGACAGCGAAGGTAAGTGGGAAACAGTACCTATTCTCACGAAACTTCTGATGAGGCAGACGTGGTTGTTAGCAGAAAAGAGATACAGACAAAAGGTTCTGGGGATTCCAAAAGGGGCTTGACTGCACCTGGCCTTGTGAAGTCACTTTTCTGGCCTTAGGATAGGCAGTTGACAGGCAGAGGTGGGCCAGTGGGAGGATGGACTCTGAGCAGAGAAGCTGGGAAGTGAGGGGTGAGTTTGGCCACTAGACATATCATGGAAGACTCAGCTGTCAGGGGAAGAATAAGGTGTTTGGTTCAGTGTGCAGAAGAGTGATCAGGGCACTATCATGGACTGAGGCCTGGTCCTGGAAGAGTCATTTGGTGGCATGCTGAACGGTTCAGATGGGTTGGGAGGAGCTTAAGGCAGGGAGACCCTGTAGGCCTTGCTGTTTGTGAAAGTGACAGACAGGGAGGGCGGGGAGGTGCTGCTAGCACTGGGAGAAAGGAGCAGTGGCACTAGATACTGTAGGATCGGGCCACTGAGAGGAGAAGCTGAAAACGAGCAACTACCGGGAGGATGGCTGCAGCGTGCGAAGAGATGGGTGAAGTGAGAGCAAGAGGAGCTGCGCTGTGGCTAAAATACCCTCTGCCTTGCTCGCGGCAGGACCTGGCCTGGATGCTCACCTTCTACGTCCGCATCTTCCTCACTTATGTGCCGCTGCTGGGGCTGAAAGGCTTCCTAGGCCTCTTCTTCATGGTCAGGTAGTATACGATGGGGACCGGAGATTGGTGAAGGAAAGCAAGATGGTGGGGGGTGACCAGTCTGACCTGGGGCCTGTGCCGGGACTTTGGGTCGCAGGGGGTGTTTCAGGAGATGGCTCAGGACGGTAGATAGGCTAGAAGGGAAGTGACAACTCTGGGCTCTGCTGTACTGCTTCTATCTGCAACAGGTTCCTGGAAAGCAACTGGTTTGTGTGGGTGACACAGATGAACCACATCCCCATGCACATTGATCACGACCAGAACAGGGACTGGGTCTCCACCCAGGTAAGGGACGGTCACTCACAACAGCTAGGCATAACACAACTAACGAAAAGGGCGGGTGGGTAAGAGTAATTGTGAAAAAAAAGAAAAGAAAAAGGAACAAAGGTCCCCCAACAGCATTTCCTCCTTAGCTGAGGCTTCTCTGCTGCCACTCTGTGAGGGGAGCGAGCAGGACAGTCCCAGGCCCCGTGGTCAGCCAGCTGACCTGGAGCAGGCTGGGCACAAGCTGGGTCTTTTCCTCCAGCTCCAGGCAACATGCAACGTCCACAAGTCTGCCTTCAACGACTGGTTCAGCGGACACCTCAACTTCCAGATTGAGCACCAGTGAGTAAGGGGAGCTGGGGAGCGTGTGAGGGGGGCAGCAGGTGGGAGCAGAGGAGCAGGAGCCACTGACTCTCCCGTTCTCCCTGAAGTCTTTTTCCCATGATGCCCCGACACAATTACCACAAAGTGGCTCCCTTGGTGCGGTCCCTGTGTGCCAAGCATGGCATAAAGTACCAGTCCAAGCCCCTGCTCTCAGCCTTCGCCGACATCGTCCAGTGAGTATCTGAGCCCAGGACTGTGGCTGGTAGGGAGGGAAGAGGGCAGGACGATGGGAATGGTGGTGATGCATGGCGTGGGGGTGACAGGGTTTTCCCAGTCGTCTGCAGTGGAGGTCACCAAGGCAAAGGCAGGGTGCTCTATTGGTCCTGTGGCCAGGTCAGGCCTGTGCCCTCACTGGGCTTCCCCTCGGTGCCATGGCCCAAGCCAGTTTCTCAGAAGCAAAGGGGAGGGAGGGAGGGAAGGAAGGCCTTCAGTCATGGGGCTCAGCCTCCGTCTGTCTGTGAGAACCGCACTGCTCCATGCCTGGTGGGCCCAGCTCTGCCCGTCTCCCTCCCTGTCTGCTCCATTTTGTCCCTGCAGCTCACTGAAGGAGTCGGGGCAGCTCTGGCTGGATGCCTATCTTCACCAGTAACAGCAGTGCCCCCTGCCCCACGTGGAAGAGGAAGAGGAGGACTCTGGAGCCAAAGCAGAGTGGAGCTTGAGGGACAATGCCACTACAGTTCTAATATTCAGAAGGGGGTGGGTTTGGGGGCATAAAGGCTCTCGCTCCAGCCTCTCCCTTTTATCCTCTACGCAGAGACCTAAAGAGGTGTGAGGGGGACACACAAGTCCCCCAGAAGGAAGGAAGGAGCTGTTGGGGCAGGGACGTGAGATGGTTTTATCGTTTCCTTTTTCTGGTGTGGCAGATGCAGGTGGCTGGTGAGCAAAGGGAACCAGGAGGGTATTAGAAGAGGGGTATCCGACTGAGGCCAGACTCAGGAAGGTTTAGCACTAAAGCTCCACTCATATAAATGGTGAGCTCATCTCCCTGGTCCACTTCTCCACCCTCACTTGAAAACCTCAGAGGGATGGAACAACTGAACCTTTTGAGCAAAATTTAGAAAGGAAGCATTAACACTTAGAATTCTGGGTTGGCTGGGCATGGTGGCTCACGCCTGTAATCCTCGCACTCTGGGAGGCCGATGCGGGAGGATCGCTTGAAGTCAGCAGTTTGACACCAGCCTGAGCCAGAGCAAGACCCTGTCTCTACTAAATATAAGAAAAATTAGCCGGGTGTGGTGGCTCGCACCTGTAGTCCCAGCTACTCAGGGGCTGAGGCAGGAGGATCGCTTGAGCCCAGGAATTTGAGGTTGCGGTGAGCTATGATGATGCCACTGCAGTCTACCTGAGATGACAGCAGACTTCGTCTCAAAAAAAACCACTTAGAATTCTGGGGCCCAGTATAACAGTGCCAGGGAGCTCAGCTCACTGCCCAAGGCTAGTTGTGACCTAGGTCTGCCTCAGGCTGATGGGAGAAGCCATTTTCCAGTTTCAGGAGCAGGCAGGGCAAAGGCCCTAAAGGATCCTGGTGCCACTGATTTCCGTCTATTCCATCCAGGGTCTAGAAAGAACACTAGGTCCTAGCTCTTGCCAGAACAGATGGTAGAGAGAGTTGCTGGCTTCACCTCTTCAACCACCCTCTACGTAACAGAAGAGGACTGAGTCTACTTCTCGCTCCACAGCAACGGAGCAGATGTGGCAGCTGTCCTCCCTAGAAACAGATGGGGCACAGTGGTTCCCATTTGCTTCCCAACCTGCAATTCCAAGTTTAATAAAACAGCAGTGAGTGAGCACAAGTGATCAAACTGGGAGATGCTAATTACCAGTCACAAGAAAAGACACAAGTTTCAGTCGTAAGGAGTGTAAGGGCTATAAGCAG
>CAUYSK010021293.1:0-24256 GCA_963575035.1 Avahi laniger
CAAATTTTTGTTCAAAATTTTTTATGACAATTTAAAATTAAATTGCATTTTATTAACCAATATGATTGTTTTTCCGTAAGCATATTTTTTTTTAAATAAATTTTTAAAAAGCATAAAAAAAAAAAAAAAACCCTTACAACCAGGTGCCCTGAGGGTCTGGTGAGGGAGGGGGGACAGTGCCCCCGTGCAGGGCGGTATGGGGACGGGCCCACTGACAAGGGGCTCCAGGTCCACTCTCCACCACAGCACAGCCCCCTGTGCAGCCGGTGGAGCAGGGGCGTCAACCCTCCTGGGATGGAAGGATCCAGCGAAGCCGTGTCGTTGGCATGGTGTGACTGCTCCAGCCAAGTGGTGGGAGAAGGCTGGCGTGGGATGCGCAGGGCACAACTCCTGCCTGAGCTGTTCTTCCTACAGAAGTAGTCGGTCCTCTCCAGCCAACCCCTGCCCCCAGCAGTGGATACCACTCTTTCTAGCTCTGATGCCTGTGATCCCTTTAAATTCTTTCCTTTCCACCTTTGGAGCCCAGCAGAAGCCTCTCAAGCAAGTGGCTGATGGGGACATGTCCTGTTACTAAGCTCAACACCTGTATTTGGATGCTACCATTTCAGCAGCGGGTGAGGGAAGGGAGGGGGGTGTGGCAGTTGGAGGACAGGGGGGTTGGGAACGTCAACGTGTGTACACGAGTGACCCACATGGGGGCCTTGCGGGATTGGCAGACTTAACACAGCAACCGGTACACTTCCCACACCTGACTTCCGTCTAAGCTGAACACCCATTTCCAACCCAACCACGACCTCATCCCACGCTGCAGTCTAGCTGCCTTCGCCACCTGAACCTACCCCTCCGCACACAGGCCTGCGTCCAGCCTCTGGGCAGCAGCAGAGAGGCTCACGCCGGGCTCGGAGTCTGTGGCTAGGCTGAGTCCCCAGCCCAGGTGAGGGTGATGAGGACGTCTCCGTCTGCGGAACAATCAGCAGGAAGAATTCAAGATGGAGCCCCGACAGGAAAGGTGAGCCCTGTGTCCTCGGGCTCAGCCTCCGAGACGGACGCCCCATTTAGTATGAAAGAGGGTTTGCTCCCTTCATCCCTGTCCATTTACCTACAGGCACCGGAATAAGGGGACTTTGGTTCCTTCCCAGCTCACGGCTCCATGCAGGACGCTCCACAGAAGTAAAGCCATTATGTGAGTTCTGCACCACTTTGAACGAACCAACAAAAATCTTTTCAGAACAAGTCACCAGGAGATAGTCATTCATGTGAATAACAACCATTATCTTTAATCATTAAATAAATTTTAATTACATCTTCAAAGAGTACCCTGTCCCCCCTCACCCCATCAGTGCCTACTCTCTAGTTTCATAGAAAAATGGCTCCTGAAAAAGTCCTCCTGTGAGGCGAGGCTGGGGTGGAAGACGCCAGCACAGTGGCCTCATTCAGGACACTCCAAAGTGTGGGCTGAATCAGGCCCGAGGCGGAGGAATACGTGTGCGCGTGTGTGTGTTGGCCTTGGACGTGCAAACTGTCCAACCCTGCTCTGAGTTCTCCTAGGAGAAGGAAAAATGTCCTGAAACTTCTCTGTCCCAGGCTGAAAATCGCCAACATTTTCCAGCCAGGCTTCAAACCTAGCAGGCAGAGCTATGAAGACAAGGGGAGAAGAAGAATGGAGAATTCATTTGGATTTCTGCCTAACTTTTGGTTCTGTCCCCAAAATTACTTTTGGAAAAGGTAAAAGGAGGCAAAAAAAAAAAAAAAAAAAAAAGAGAGGAAAAGAGACATCATGTTCCTTCCCCATGACCCCCAAAACGCCAAACCTTGCTGTTTTAAACAATGAAAAGCACAGTGTGTGAGGAACAGCTTGCATACAGCTGAGGCCGGCATTATTGACTTCAGGTTTCCTACACGAACTCAACTTTTACTTCTCAAGCACTTTTGCAACAATCGAGAAGAAAAAGGCCCAAACGGGTGCGTGTCAAGGAGATCTGTGCTTGCAGCGGTCCTCAAGGTCACCCGGGATGCTTTCCTCCTTGGGCTGGCCGCAGAGAGGCTGTGACAACCGCGGCTTCCTGCTGCCAGACAGTCACCAAACCCAAGCTCTAAGAACAGTTGTGTGAGCCCCTTCCCCCACGCGGACAGCACTCACAAGGAGCATTTGTCTGCGGCATGCATTCTCAATCCCATCGAGATTTCTCCTAATTGGCTCAGAAAAGACCGAATTCACCCACTGACAACCAAGGCTGGGGGTGGGGCAGGGAGAGGAGGCGGAGGAGGCAGGGTGGCTTCCGCCTGCCTGAGGAGTGGCCACAACCAGTGAAGATGCTGCTCCTGCTCCAGCCCCAACCAGCCTCCAGCCTCCTCCTGGCAGACCAGGGTCTTGACTGCCCTCCCCAGAGGCAGACATTGCCCGCTAACAGCCCATTTCCAAGCCTCACTGGGACTCCTTTTTCCATTCAGCAGGGCCTTGACCATCAGCTAGTCTCTCTGCCAACTGCGGATGCCTTGCCCCTGAGCACAAATACAGGGTCAATGAGCTACCGGCAAATAGGACTCCTGGGTTCAAATCCCAGCGTCCACCTCACACTGGCTGTGTGACCTTGGTCAAGTTACTTAACCTCTCTGAGTACCAATCGAGTATCAGGTAAATGGAATGGCTGGACTGTAAACATTCAATGTGAGAATGCATGAAAAAGCCTCAGTTGTGTCTAACAATGACCATTATTGCCATTCATCCATTTACTCAGTTAAAACATAATATTCACCCAGCCGTTAATTTTCAAAGCTGAATGGTATTGTGGCTGAGGACAGGGGTGAAGGTGAGGTGGAAAGGAGGACAAAGAGCCGTCACAACAGGGCCACGGTGGTGACGAACTGCAGGAAATAAAGGCAAAATAAGACGACTCCTTCACACACTCAGCCAAGACTTTAACTGCCGGATGCCAACGCATGCTGGGCACCGTGCAACTAAACCCAGTCGTTGCAAAAAGGGAGCTTGTTTTTCCAGAGCGGAAACCCCTCCAGGGTAGGGACCAGGCACACAGAACTGCCAAGGCTTAGATGGCGCCATGCACAATTAGGTGCTTAATATATGCTCGTTAACAACCCTGTCTTTGGAGAAGGCGAAAGTTTGGGGGCAGTGTTGCAGGCAATGTCCAGGCCTGGAAAGAATAACTGCTGGAAAGTGCAAAGACCCTTACGGTGAGAGATGATTTAAAAAACAAAACAACAATGAGAAGTAAGAAGAGCAAAGAGGTGACCACACACAAAAACTGCCGTGTGCCTCCGTGCTGCTTATTAAAAGCACTTCTTCCCTGGGGCTTACCTTGGATGACTCTTCCAGGTGAGGCGAATGGCCACCTGACCCAGGAAACTCCAGGCCTTTGCTTCCTGCGGAAGTGGACTGGAGAACGATCCCCCTCCCTTCCCACTGCCACCGGCTCCCAGCCCCCCACACCAAACTTATTTGGCCCCAGTGTTTACAGCTCACTACACCACAAATCTTTATTTCCTGTCACCCACTGGCCCGAGCTGTCCCCACTCCCTGTTTCTCCCAGACAAGTTAATAAGACGGAAGGCTCCCCAGAGGCCCGGAGCCGGCAAACATTATCACTTGGAAGCGAGGCAGAAATCCTGACACATCGGAAATGACTTCAAGCCTATTAATTACCCTTTCTTCTTTGGCAGATCTTTTGAAAGAAAGCTTGACAAATTGAAAGGAAGGCTAGCGCTGCCTCTCCGCCCCAATTAAGCCCCCACTCCCACCCCAATAACACAAATCTGATTTCTGCTTTTATTTTGTAACCAATTAATATGTCAGAGCTGCACCCACCCCAGGGAGCCCCCTCTAAGATCTGCGTGGACAGGGACACAAGAGTGAGAGCCCCTCTTTACAGGTTAACCCCTTGCGATCTGAGATACCCACGGGGCCGTGAGAAGCGGGGAGTGGTCAGGGCTTCAGGCCCCAGGGTCTGTCTTCCTAGGACACGCACGGGGAGCCCAGACCCCTCTTCACACGCTCAGAGGAGGGTTCTAAAGCACATCCGTGTCCATGTTATCTCCCTCCCTGATGGAGCAGATGCAATGATGCTTTGATTCTTGGATACAACATCTTTCATGTAACCCTCTGGGTGAAACACAACAGAAAGCACAGGGGACTGTGAATGCTGGAAAAACTGGAGTGATTAGGGACCAATCACCCATCTCCAGGTTTCACTGTCTACCACACTAACAAGAAACTCTACACAGGGGTCCCCTGAAATAATCCCTTCCTTAGAGAGGGTTATGCAAAAAATGATTGCATGGGTAATTTTAATTCTCCAGAGACATGTTTTTGGGTGCCCTTTTGTATATCCATCTACTAAACCTCACCAAATGGATTCCAATGAGAATTTCAAACAGAACAACTGATTTTTTTCCTAAAAATGTGTTCCTTCCACTCAAGTAGCCCCCATATTACAGAACAGCACCTCTATTCCTCCAGGTGACTCTAAGAACCTAGCGTCAGCTGTAATTTTTCTCTCCTCCTCATCCCGTAACCCACATTCAATCTATTAGAACATCCTGTATTTCATCTCCAAATATAAATATATCCCAAATCCCTACTGCCTCTGCTCACCTCCGCTCTGCAACCCTTGCCAGAGACAACGTCAGCTGTCACCTGCACTTCCGCAATGAACTTCCTTCCTGCTTCCAAATAAGCACCCGTCTTCTTTCCGCAATTCAGGAGCAAGAGGGATCTTTCTAGAGCATCAGTCCTATACCTCTGCCCTTCCCACTTTTTTCCATTAGCTCCCACATGCCTTGCCTGGCTCACCAACCCTTCACGATCCAGCCCGTCTATCCCTCTCACTCACCTCCACGCCTCCCTGCCCAGCCCCTCGCCTTCCACCTGTCCCACAAATATGCCTGTTTCTTCCCAGGTCCTCCAGTCTGGCTGACTGTGGTCTGCTCCCTGGGAGGCCTTTCCTGCAGTTCTTTGCCTCTCAGTTCCAATGCCTGCTCCTCAGGGAGGCCACTCTCAGCTACAGCCCTAAATAGAGTCAGCCCCAGGTCCCTTCCCCACAGTTCCTTATTTTATCTTCTTCTTACACTTAGCAGTACCCAAGCAAGAGCTCACAGAGGGCTAGGATTTGGTTCATCTTGTTCCCCCAAGTATTGCCAGAATGAGCCCAGCACCTGGAACACAGAGGGTGCCCAGTACACCGTGGTGGTGGGACAAGAGCACGAAGCCCCAGAGACACAAGCGCAGGATGTGCCTCTACAGGAATGGGACGTCCACTCTGGCCCAGAGCATCCCGGCCAGCCCGGGGAAGCCCAAAGTGAACACATGCATGGATCGGCGCGGCCCAGGCCCCACTCCCAGAAATGCCAATGACCTCAAGCTGGAATCCACCCATGGCCTGCTCATCCCTGGCAACCTGGGAGGGGTTTTATCACCATTCCACACAGCCTTCCAAGGCCATTCTGAATTTGAATCCCCACACCCGGGTTTGATAAAGGCAAGGCCACCCACTGAGGTCCTATTTTTGCGGTGCATTTTCACGGTATCTCGTTTTAAAAAACTCAAACAAAATCTTTAAGCCATTACCCAAGAAATCATCATTAAATCATTTGTTCATTTTTATTAGCGTCACAGTAATTAAAGAGAATCATATTTCAGAAATCTTCAGCTGCACTTACCAAAACCCACCCTCCAACCAACCAATCAGTATCACAATAACCGCCTTCCCTTGTTGTCGCCGCTATTAGCATTTTGATTGAACGTCTGTTGAAAAGTGACTGGTAACAGAAGATTGTGTTCAGAAAGTAATGTTTCTTTATTCGTTACCACCGAACCTTGTCTGGTTGTCTCCAGTCTCGACTCAAAAGAGACAAGACAGTTTCCAAAAGCAGTCGTTTTGGTGGCAGTTTATATTTTCATGAGGTGTGTGAGAAATTGGGCATAATCGCTCCGGAATCGCCAGGGACACACAGGGGCCCCCAGCAGCTGCACCTGGCTGTCGAGCCCTGACGGGATGATAAGTGTCCCTTCTGCTGCTCTGCCCTCCCCCACCCCAATAATCTAGGACAATAAATACCAGGTCTTCACAAATGGCACTTCAGGCGACTCAGCTATAATAATGCCTATGCCAGAGAAGCCGGCGGCCACTGTTATTCTCACAAAAGATCATCATCATTAGACACCCCCTTCTCTGCCAGGCACTTGGGGAAACCTGTTATTCTAACATTCAGACTTAAGTTCTGCCGTCGTCATCGTAATAATAAAAGCACCAGTCAGCACAGAGATGGGTTAACAAGCTCCATTATGGGGAGAGAATGGCTGTCTTCTCCAAGTCATGGGAATTAAAGACAAGAGTTCATTAAGTCACTATATTAGAATTTAAACGACCTGCTACTTCAGACAGCTCTATTTACTGATGCCCCCGTCACTGAGGCCTTTTGTGGATCCAGAGAGACTTCCAGACACACAACACAGCCAAACAAACACACACATACACAAAAGTTTTGGTTTTCCCCAGCAAGTCGCAGCCACCATAGCTCTTGCAACCGAAGGAGATTCTGCTTTGACGTGTCTGGAACAGAACAGGGTAGGACACAGGAGTGGGGGTGTCTGGGGGTGGGAAGGGCACGTGCTCCAGGCTATAAATACGGTAGTTGGGTCAGTGCTATCCATCTGTCTGTGCGTCCAGTTCCCATCCATACCAAAGGACACGCAGCAGTTTCATCTTCAGCGCAGAGGACCTCTGCCCAGCAAACCTCTCACTGTTCCATTCACCCGCAGCCTACCCCAGGGTCCACGAGGTAGCAGCGAGGGGCGCTGATGTGGCTGCAGTAACACTCCATTTAAAAAAAAAAAAAAAAGGCTTCCAGAATTCAGAAAAAAAATGTGCTATGCAGTTCCTTTAAAAATCCTTCCTTTCTCTAAACTCTCCTTCTTCTCCCCCCGGCGCTTGCTTTTCCCCTGGCTGCCAGCCAAGATTTTATAATAGTGTCAGGTAGCAATTTCATTTTTAAAATGCTCTTATCAAGGATTTAAGGTGAAAGATAAGAACAGCACAGTATATCATCATAAAGGAGTGCAGCGTGAGGCATAGTATTTTACAAATCAAAACAGTTAACAAAATGAACAGGCAAGGACAGGGAAACAAAGTGAGTTTAAGCATCGCTTGAAAGGGGGAGGGTAGAGGCCAAATTAAATAGAAAGATCACCCTTCAGATTTCCAAGCTCCCCTTGGCAATGGTCTTGGCATATTTGCTAAGAAGCGCATGAACAGTCCAATTTCCATTTTAAAATAGGATGTTTTTAGAAGGCATATATATTGTCAAACCATTACACACACTTAACTGGGGGTTCTCATCGAAGTCATCTGACCTGCAAGCATGTGTTGCTAATATCACTGCTTTATTATTTATCAAATCAATCTCTTCATGGAATGACTAATAACACAGCTCCAGCTGCTCTCCTCTTCCCACCCCAGCTGCTACCGCCCTGGCAGCCAGGCAAGATTTGCTAGGCTACCTGCGGTGACCTACCCCCCACATTTTGCTAAAGAACCTTACAAAGAAAGGAAAAGAGGGGACAAACCCAGGAGGTGCCATTTATGATTCAAACCACTTTGTGGAAGCCACTTATCCTACCCTGGGGGAAAAGCGAGCATCGCTGCTAATGACCAGGCCAGAGCCTAGTCTTTATAGGGCATTTTAATTAAGTCCCACAATAAAGGAACCATAACCTAAAATAAAGTAAAATAAAACAGGAGCAGGGACCTCCTTCTCTATTTTCATCCTTTTACAACGTCTTTGATTCCCGTTTATTTTTTAAAACCAACCGAGGGCCTCCTACCCACACACAAACGCACTCACGGACCCACACAGCCCACAAGCACCACTCACACACATACCCGCAACACACACACAGAGCTGAGAGACAACCCAAAAGTGGCAACAAAGCTTTTAACTCCTGAAAAGAAAGTCATTAAGATGTTGTTTATTCTAACTTTTTATATGTGCTCACCAGTCTCTCTGGGGCCTACCTGCAAATTCCCAATAAATAAAAACATGCAATTAGATGATCTGCTATTTGCCAAGGAATAATTCGATTGTCCATTAAAAGCTAGAGTTCTAAAAATAACATAAAGGGAAATTATTAAGTATTGTTGATGCACATATCTCTGTTGTAAAACAGGATCAGTACTACGGGCAAAACACAAAGCCTCTTTTGTAAATCTTCCCCATTTTTTAAAAGGTAAGACAGCATGGGGGAGGGAGCAAATTAAACCATAATTTTCAGACTACGTTTCCTTATTGTCACTCAGAAAAATTGCCAGGTGTTTCCAGAGGAGTTTATATATAAATATACTAGCTGAATCAGGAAAACTCTTTCCAGCGCAAATGAATCAACTTAATTAAAAGAAGACTTAAGATGCCAAAACTAGTGATTTTAGAAGTGGGGAGGAAATTTAGAACTCTATCTGTAAGCACACACCTTCCTACCAGGCCTCTAAGAGGGAAGCACATATGCATTTTAAACTCTGGAACAGACCCCTGGGCTAACACACCTGTCCCCCAGCCCCCTGGAGCTGCGACCAGCAGCCTGGGTCCAAGGTAAAGTGTAGCCAGGACTGATTTTTGTTTTTTTAATCAAAGCAATAATTCCAGTTTTTCTTCCAAATCAGCTGTAAAGAACAGCTACAATGACAGTAACCAACCTTTTTTTTCTCTCTCAAGCAAACAAGAAAGAACTCTCATTAGCTTACTAGGTTCTCTCCTTAGGTGCCAGAAAAACACAAGTGTTCCAAAATCATTTCTTTAGTTCCCCAAAGCCCTCTCCGGAAAACATGTGTGGCACCTACTTTACCCTCAGAGAGGGCTATCACAACTTGGTTTTGCTAGCGGGTCTCACAGCCAGGGTCAGGTGGGATGGAGGAAATTACAGGGCAAAGGAAGTTGAGATGGGAAGAGTGAGCAGGAACCTTCGTCAGTTTTCAGCCAAATGAGGACAGAGACCAAGGTGAGGATCCACCTGCCTGTCTACCGGACCTTCCATCAAGATGAATGCTCCCTGCTAGGCACAGAGGGTCCTGGAAAGGTGTGGGGGACACAGATGAGAGTCAAATAGCCAAACAAATAACAATCATTGAGAACTGAGAAGTGCCACAAAGGAAAACTACAAGAAACCACGAGCACAGACAACCCATGGCACTGACCCAGTCACACAGAAGGGGCCACCCATGAAGGAGGCAGCCCTACCTCCCAGGACTAATGACAGGACACAAGCCAACGAGGAGGCACGTCCACCCCACTGCCCACCACGGGCCGGGGTTGAAGACCAGGTGCACGAAGCAGTCAGCAGCTCTGCCTTGGCGGGTTTTAAAGCTGGAAGGCTCCTTGAAGGTCATGCGACCCGGGGGTGCCCAGCCCTGACTGCACATTAGCCTCAGCTGGGAACATGTTAAACATCATCAATGCCG
The DNA here is from genome assembly GCA_963575035.1 of Avahi laniger. Taxonomy (NCBI): domain Eukaryota; kingdom Metazoa; phylum Chordata; class Mammalia; order Primates; family Indriidae; genus Avahi; species Avahi laniger. The sequence goes on from CAUYSK010021293.1 coordinate 9,465, forward strand.
GGACTCCATCCTTGAGGCTCACTTAATTGATCTGGGGTGGGACCCAGGCATCAGTATGTCTTAAAAACTCCCCAGAGGATTCTAATGTAACCGGCGTTGAAAATCAGCGATCTAGTCCAAATGTCTGACATGACAATAATCATTCATCATACGGAGTGTCTGAGGCTGGGTTGTGCGATGACTTATCTTAGCCAGACCTTCCTAACCAACCCTGTCTCTACACGAGGAAATCAGAGTGGGCCACAGGAGTTAAGCAGTTCTTGGGTTGTCAGTGAAATCTACATTCCTAAGAGAGGAACAGAAGGCACAGGATGAACTTTGGGGAAAGTCCCGTCTCAGCTTCATTGTGCAACAATGTTGAAACACATGCGTGACTCCCTACTGAGGAGGTATTTCCGATGGGCTGCCCAAGGTCATGACCATTCCTGATACTCAGGGAACGCACAGCAGGGCTGGCAAGAGACGCACAAAACGGGCCACTGTTGCTTCTGTGTCTATTCTGGGCCCAGAATGGATGATGACGTCACCTCCAGCGGCAGCGGAAAGCGGAGTCATGAATCATCCATGAACCGGCACAGCCCTCCGAGATAATAAATCGGATGTCAGCACTGCCTACGTACATTGCAGGTCTGGCGCAGAGGCGCCGGCATTGCCTAGGGTGCTGGAACACAGGCACCGGCGCTGGAAACTTTCAGGGGGAAGGAGGCGCTTTCAATTATTTCCTGATGCCAAGATGGGTGGCGAGTTGAGGAAGAAATTTCAAATGCGGCGTACGGAGTGCTCAAAGGCGCACAACTTTGATCACTTTAAAATCATGGCAGTGAGTTTTACACGCTACTGGGTTTGCCAACCAAACCCGAGGATTAAGAGAAGCGCACCCACATGAATGCTGTAATCAGCAATTACCGGCGCGCCCATCGGCGTCCTTACAACCGGAGGCCTGTAGGTGTTACCATTTTGACCCTCCACTGCATTAATTTAGCTTAAAAACTCACTCTAGGATTGCATTTGGCAAACGTCCCTGCCTGAAAGGCTTTCTGGGATGGGAAAAAGAAATCCAAGAGTCTGTTTGACAGCTTTTGAAGTTCAATGTTGTCTTGCTGTGTTTTCTTATTTTCTCCGGGGTGGAAGTAGAGGCAGGTATGTAAGGATGCCAAGATGCGTGTTGTCCCACAGATGAGCTCTCCTGATTTCCTTCTTTTTTCTTCCTTCCTTTTTATTTATTTATTTATTCATTTTTTGCATTATTTCTCTCAACAGCCAAGTTGAATGGACCTGCTAGAAACACCACCGTACCGAGAACGGTTTGCGTTGTTGGAGTTAGGGATTCTGACAACTCCCAATTACTCCTTGGCTTATGAAGAAATGACTGGGCCCTGGAGGCCGGTCGATTAAAAAATGAAACCTCAGAGTTCTTCAAGTGTTGCTCTCTACCAAAATATATCTTTAACATCCTGAGGTCAATTTCGGGGTCTTGGGATAATCGGACTTGGGCAAGGTGTGAACCAAGTCAGGATTTGGAGGCTGTGTTCTCAGTTACATAAAAGATGCCTTCTCTAATTTCTCCTGCACATCTTTTTGCTGAGGGAGGACGTGGCTGGGAATGCACAGAGAGAGAAGGCGATGCTGACCACCGGGACTGCGGGCCAGTGCTGGGCAAGGGAACATGCCGGACAGAAAGCACGGCTTTGCCTTCTGTGTTATTTTCCTAAGGCTGCTGCAACAAGCTGCCACACACTGGAGGATTAAAGCAACGGACATTTATTCTGTCTCAGTTCTGAAAGCTGGAAGTTTGAAATAAAAGTGTCAGCAGGGCCATGCTCTCTCGAAGGCTCTAGGGGGAAATTGTTCCATGGCATTCTCTTAGCTCCCGGTGCTGCCGCAACCCTTGGCTCGCAGCTGCTTCCCCCAATATGCTTCTGAAGTCACACAGCATCGCCCTGTGTCTCTCTCTTTGCATGTCCCTTCTTATAAGGACATCAGTCATACTGGATTAGCCTCCTCCAGTGATACCTCATCTTAACTTGATCATATCTCCAAAGACCCTGTTTCCAGATACGGTCACATTCTGAGGTACTCGAGGTTAGGACCTAACATATCTTTTTGGAGGACCAAATTCGACCCAGAACACCCTCCATCGTGGAAAACTTGACACCACCTGCCAACAGCCCTTTAAGACGTTAACATTCTCCCACAACAAGTCTTGGCCTACATCCCTCAAGTAATGATGGTAACAGTATTCTTTTTAGTAGCAAAATAACAATAATTAATATGATGATAATAAAGTTAACATTTACAGATAGTCTTAAGCATCAAATGCATCACACAGATTTACTATCTCACTTAAACCTCACAACAAGTCCAGGAGTTATTACTAGTAACATTAAACCCACTTAACAGATGAGAAAATGGAGGTTCAGAGAAGTTTAACCACTTGTCCAAGTTCACGCTGCTAATCAGGCAGAGCTCTGGAATGAACCCCGCAGTGTGACTCTGGGCCTAAGCTCTCATTCCTTCGCCATTGGGCCCAGACACCTCACAAGCTTCATTAACGGGGCGTTGCCTTGACTCTTAAGCTATCAACAACAGGGACCCACACTGTGTAAGGTCCCCACATGTTCACCAGTCATAACTTGGGGTGAGAAAATGCTTTTAACTTTTTTCCCCTAAGTTAAAAAGCACTGTGAACTCCGGGGACGGAGGACCCCCCTATTCTGCCCCCTCCTCTCTGGTCTCGGGCGACATGGAGCAAAGCGGGCTTTTTTTTTTTCAGACTGGGGCTGGTCTAGCTATTCTAATAATAGCACGTTGCCTGGGAAGAGCAGAAACTACTAAGAAAATCCTCATCTATCTATCTGAACATCTGTTTACGGAAAGAAAAAGACAGAGGAGACTTGGAGGTAAAGGATTCTCAGCTGCATGTAATCGTGTCTTGCTGGTTTGTGGCTCTTCGGTCCCTCTCCCTGGGGGGACAGAGCACACAGACGAGCAGGGCCCACAGTTCACTCAGCACAGTGCGAGTGAGGTACTGACTCCTTAGGTACAACCAACTTTAAAAATGTCCATGCATGTGTCAGGAGCAAGGGGAAAGTGACAACAGGTACTGTGGCAGGGATGGGATCCTTTCATGTTGTTAGAGTGCTACATCAAGGATTCAAATTGGAATGAATTTTAAAAGCTTACCCTAAAAAAGCAAATGTGTGAATAGGTAACAAATGCATATGACACAAAAATTCGAAAGGTAAATGAATATACAATAAAAAGTTTCCCCCATCTCTATACCTCTGGTCACTTTATTCTTTTCCCCAAGAGCAAACGCTTTTTCAGGCATGCACATTTTTTAATGTATGTACTTTTGCATATGAGTGTGTAAAATATATTTGAGTATTTGCTGTGGCCAGAGACTATTCCAAGCCCTTTATACCTATTAAACGATGTAAGCCTCAGGCTAACCCAATGTCATCTTCCTATTTAATTGATAAGGAGTCTGAGTTACGGAGAGGTTAAATAACGTAGCCAAGGTCACACAGCTATTAAGTCACAGAGCTTAGATTTGGACACCAACTGTCTGGCTGCGGAGCGTGTGCTCTTAACCACGATGCCATTCTGTTTGTCACCAGTTTTGTGGGTATTTTTCAGAAATATTCTATGCACACGTGAGCATATGTGCTGCGTACAAAGGGGAGGGAAAAACACCTAAAAAAATTGTTATTTTTAAAGACTAGTGTCCCCAAAATTCAAAGACAGATTTTAGTTTGTTTGCTTAAAGAAGTTCAGCTGGTGGTTTTATTCAGGGGGAAGGGAAGCGCCCAGGCTGCTGTGCACACACTGCGTGCTGTGGGCACTAACGAGCCGCATCATTCAACTCTTACAGAGAGCGTGCGTTAAGTCTCCTCCTCGAGTGAGCACAAGCGGGCTCAAGGCCGGTCAGTAACTTGCCCGAGCTCACGCCCGTGGAAAAGCTGGCATCTGAAAGCAAGTTCTGCCCTCTGGAACCCAGGCTCGTTCAAGCACACATGCTGATCTACGGAGACACAGACAGGCTCGCGTGTGCCCTCTGCCCGCAAACTCCAAACAGGAGCTCGAGTGCGGAGCTGCGGAGTAACTGGGGCTCCTCTAAGGACCTCAAGTCTCGACAGGGCGGCAGCCACCCACGGCTTGTGGTGACCCCTGGCGCAGCCGTCTACGGCCCGGCAGCACCGTGATGCTAGGGAAGGGGGTGCTTTTAATCAAGTCACCAAGCCAAAGGCTCCTTTCTCTTCTAGCCTCCACGCTCTGCCCTCACTGAGCGAGATCCGAAACCACGTTGTGAGAGTCAGAGCCCGGGCCTCTGTGGGAACAGGACCAAACAAAAGACTCATTGTCCCTCTCTACAAAACCATTTCTGGGTCAATGAAGCTCTGACCCTGAGCCCCCGCCCTTTCTGCTTCCGTGGGCCACGGCAGGGGGAGGCAGGATGGCCTATTAGGTCACCACCCTTTTGGTGCCAGGGCTTTTATTCCAAAGGAAAGAAGTTTAAGATTTATACTTTGCTAAAAAAACGCAGTTCAGCCAGGGTGCCAACACCCCCTCCACCCTGGCTTTCCAGACTCCCTCATGCCCTGGACGCCCTGTCCCCGAGCCCCGTTGCTAGGGAGTTGAGGGCTTTGTGTTACTCCGTGTCCACAAAGGAGAGCAGGTGAACAGAAACCAAGCTACTGTGTTGATTAATATCTCAAGAGACAGCGCCGGAATGGGCGCTTCCGGAATTGAGTTAGCTCAGAGAAAAAAAATTAAAGCACACTCCTTGCTTTCCTGTCAGAAATAAAATTAAGGTCTCGGATCGATGTTGCCAGATTCTACAGGAATCTTTAATGGCCTCCTCTACATGTTTTCAAATTCACATTCCCCTTCAACCCTGCCCTTTTAATTGGTTATTTGCGAGGTCATGTTTACACCAATTTCTCGGGAAGGCTAATGGTGTTTATTTAACAAGAAAATAAAATGTGCAGACAGCTCCGGGCCTGGTCTCTGAAAGCCAGCAAAGGGTGGGGGCGACCGAGGCTCTTTACTGTGCCCCCTCCCTCACCCTCCAGTGTGCAAGGTCACAGGGCCTGGGGGTAAAGCCCTGCAAGGCAGTGAAGGGGCCGCTGCGCCCCTCGTGGTGGACACACATGCGCCCACCCCGTACCCAGCCCTGGCTTTAGAATGAGTCCAGCACAGAAGCTTGGGTCTGAGAATCTGTAGAGGGGCAAATGGCTCCATTTACTGCCACTGTTGGACCAGGCAATTCTTCCTCATTCTAACTCAAGTGTGCCCAACTGCAAGCCTGCACATAACTCTTTGCCAATACTCTCTCTCCAAGTATCCAAAGACAGCAGCTGATGGCTGCATCACAGCTCCCCCTACCCCCAAGGCCTCTTTTATCCAAGCTGGACTGGGGGAGACCCAATCATATTGAGTTTCTAGCCTGTTCTGACCCTTCCTTTCTCTAGATACCTTGTTTGTCAATGTCTTTCTTAAACAGCGGCCCCACGCAGACGATGTTCCACTCTGGGAAGAGAATGGGACTGTCCCCTAACCCCATCTAGACCCCGTACTTGCATGAGAGAGCCCCAGTGCCATGTTCTATCACACTACAGATGGGACCGAAAGCTCTGGGCAGCCAAGACCCTGGGTTGCTGCTGGTGGTCTGGGACAGACCAGCTGCTTATCAGCTGGCTTCCAATTCAGGTGCAGAATTAGGATCAATATCTATGATGATCAACTACTGGTTTATTATTGTTTTCCAATAAGCCCCTTAACACATCTCTGACTTGGGAGAGGGTTGGGTGGGTACTCAACAGGTCAGCAATTAGCACAAAGGATGAGGGTGGGTATGAGAGGTGGGGAAAATATGTGGGCATCTGTATTTTGCAGGGCGTCCTCGTCACATCAGCACATGGTGACGTCACCAGCTGCGACTCTCTGTGTCCTTATCACACTTTCTACTCCATCCAACAGCCCTTCTCTTGGGCTCTGCCCTTTCGCTGGAGGGACCAATCCTCGGCCAAGCACACCTCTTCCTCCATTCTACAGAATCACACCTACTGCCTGTAAGTCCCAACCTCTTCCCAAGGTAAATAAAGACAGAATGTTAGACTCTCCTTAGGAAAAACGCGCATACGTTATCTTCGACATCACACACCTACAAACGAAGGGATGCTCTTTAAAAAACATTTTTTATTGAATTTATGCCTTTGTGAAATTCTCCTTACGTGCCCCCTTTTCTTGAGAAATAGATACCAATAAACAAGTAACTACAGTGCAATTCTTAATCATCTTTATACAGTGCACATAAAAGAGTCAATATGGACTTCAGAGGTCAATTTCAAAAGTGAGCGTCTGGCAGGTATTCAAGGCATTAAGGGCTGTTTTTCCTCCTTAGCAAAGCATTATCTTCTATCACAGCTTAAGTTACATCTTACTGGCACCATTTTAATAAATAAACTGATTGCACAAATTACGGAGACCTTAGGCGTCAGCCATCTGCTTTTCGGGACAGAGACTCTGAGGAACAGGCCAAGCTCCAGGTCGAGCCGCCCAGAGGTGGGTCTGCAGAGAGCCCTGCCACCCGTGCGCCCGTCCAGCAGCAGAGGCACAGCCGCCCTGGGAAAGGACCCTGTCTGTCGAGGGGTCTGCTGCAGACACAAAACCATCCGGGGGCTGAGCTCGGTCCAGGCGAGTGGCCATTTGGGGGAGTGGCTGTCTCGGAGCTGTTGCTCCTCTCCAAAGCCAATGGTGCTGCACTTAATAAGCAACTGTTAACTGCTGGGAGAAGAGTCATTCATCACACTAATCTTTATTTTTCTCTCAGTATATCCTGTTGCTTTGCCTCTGGCAATGTTCAAGAGCAAACAGGCAGCTGGGTAATGGAAGCCATAGGGATGTCCCCTGCCAGAAACCCTTCCCTTTGCAGCCAACCCTCACCAGGCCATGGGGTGCGCTTCAGGGACGCCCCGTCTGCTTTCCACTGGGCTCCCAACAGTCCTGGAGGGACCCAGCAGTGCACGGTCCCTGAGGTCAGCGGGGAGGCCAGCTGAGTTCCCCTAGAGTGACTCTCACGTTGGGGACCTCAGGACTCCCTTCCTCCATAGGGAGGTGAATGTGAGACGTATTTCAGCATTCCACTTTCTGCACCGGGCGAGGGTGTGGGCAGAGTGGAGGGAGAGCTGGCTGTGGTGCCCTCCCCATTCCCCAGCCTCCTGCCAACAAAAGAGCAAATCAGAAGGACAGCGCCTTGTCCCTCCCTGTCCCTCCCCCTGGGCCCCACCTCAGGATCAATACTTAATGCTGAGTTTAGATCTTATCTGAGTTTTGCAAGGATAAAGCAACAAACTTCTCCCAGTGATTAAATCCTTTGACAAAGAGCACAGTATTTTTCAGACCACCTCTAACAACTTTTAGAGAGCAAATGAAATGACTCCGAGAAAACTGGAAAGCCACCGTTCTCTCCCCCAACCATCCCCCGCCCCGGGCACAAATTGTCACATGGAAGGAAGGAAATGAAGTGACTAGCAGGGCCAAGGAAGGCCTCCAGCTTCTACCAGCAGCTTGGTCTTTTGTCTGGCTGCAGGAACCTGCTACATGACATTCCAGAACTTTCCGGGCCTCAGTTTCTCCATCTGGAAGTGGAGGATTGAGGTAGTCTGGCAAGATGGGTTGGTGCAGAGAAGGACAAAAAGTGAGGAAATGCTCAAGCCCTTAAGAGCACCGACTCCCCTGCTTTCAAAGGCTGCCTAGCACCATGCTTGCAGAGCAGCTAAGCGTCTGGTCAGGCAGGGTGGGGTGATGCCCAGGCTCTGCTGTAACCAGCGTGCGACTCTGGGTGGCTCCATTCACCTATGGCCATTTGTCTTTAAGATTCAATGGTACGTGCAAGCACTGTGCTGAGTACTTGGTATGTAAGAACCCACGATGCCACCACGGTAGGATCCCAGATGCCACTTCAGGAATGAAGGACATCTTCCTCAGCTGCTGGGAGCGCTGCTGGAAGATGGTCCCAGCTGTAGGTCCCCTCCAGGACTTCCTCAGTGGAGGCCCAGGTCACGCCAGTCTCGGGGGTGAGACGGGATGGCACTCTCAGCCCAGCTGGAGACGCTGACAGACCACCCCATTTCAGAAGGGCATCAAAGGTCAGTTTCTCCCTCAGCCCACTCCTGATCAGGAGTACCTCCTCATAAACCTCCTGCATGCCAATCCCATCTCAGAGTCGCTTCCCAGGGAACCCGACCTGCTCCTCCCAGCCCAGTTAGGAATTCATCCCGCACACTCTCGGATAAAAAGCTGAAAGCCACGAACACACTTCAGGTCCTGGGCTCATCAATCCCAGTTCTTGTTTGTCTTAGAGGAGGGTCATCCCCGCCCCAATGGGGACCACCAGGGAACAGGGACAGGTGGTGGCCACTGGTGGCAAGGAGTGGAAATTCTGCCCTGACTTCTGGGTCTTTGGCAAGTGCCGCCCGAGTAGCCTGGGAGCTTGGCCTGCCTGATTTGCAGAAGGCCAGCCCAGGTCCCAGTGGTCACAGCTCCAAGGGCACACAGGTAGCTGTTCCTGGGGTCGAGAAGTCTGATGAGAAGTGCAGAGCTTGTGCACCGTCAGGGCTAATGGTGCGGGTCCGGACCTCTTTAAGAAGAAAGCTGGAGGCTGTGCCAGCCAGGGAGGTGTCCTCAACTTCTGCTACTGCAGCACTTTCCTCTTGATAAGATCACGGACAGCAGGAAGCTGAGCAGGTGACAGGAGGTTGGGGCAGGTGGCTGCAGAGGATTTTATTTCCTTGTGCTTATCACCTGATTCCACATGCACACTCCATCGGGCCGCGACGTGGGGCCGCTCGCTCCACATATGTGATTTGTGCTTCTGTTGTGGTATGTTCTTCTTCTTTTTAAAATTTTCACTCCCTTAAATGCTCTGCATTCACTAAAGTATTACCCTGGCTTCAGCACCCAGCGCAAAGGGAAAACACCTTGTCAGCTGTTTTGAGGGGTTGGAAAATGCGTTCAGGCCAAAGCTCCCACCTACACAGAAACTACACTAGGAGCAGGAGGTTCGCGGATGGGAGGAAAGGGCAGGCGGACGGGTGGTCCTGTTGAATCTTCCTGGCTTACCCGTCCCCCGACCCCCCTCTTCCCCCGGCGTACCAGCATCAGGCAGGGCCCCCCACAGGCAGCTTCTTGGGGGTGCAGTCCCACAAACACGGTGAGAAGGGCTCCCCTCTTGGCTTAATGCTCTGTGGTCATCTTGAAATTCTTAATCACCCCTATATAAATTATACAGCTGGTCCTGCATCCACTAACAGTATCTTACACTCTGGCAGATCAGAGCACTCTGACCTTCCTCCACCCGCAACAGGCAACAACGCTTCCCTCAGCCAGTCACAGACAGACGCCACCCGATACCTGCACCCAGCACCTTCTTGTCTTCCTCCCCTTTGGGAAAAGGGAAGAGGCTTCACCCATGGCAGCAGGGATCCGGTTAGAAGTGAGACAGAATTTTTCCTGACACATCCTCTAGGGCTTTGCCCGGAAGTCTGAAGTCCTGAGTTAGAAACCCACCTCTGCCAGTTAATAGCTGTGTGACCTGAACAAGTCACTGGCCCTCTCAGGGTCCCCAGATGACAAACCTCTTTCCCTGCTTGGCTGTGGGGGTTAATGAGATGATGCTCGTGGAAGTCCCCAACACGGGGCCTGACACAGAGAAGATCAAATAATATCTTTGAGAATTGATTTTCAAAATGGGATAACAATATTGCCTGTGGGCTGCTCAGGAATAGTCCAGGATTATGAATTCTAACACTGAACACGGTGCCACATTCAGATAGGCATCGCCCACCCTGAAAATAAACAGATGACAATGCCTTTCTTAACAAACACATCCCCATATCTGGACACAACAGAGAAAGAGCAGCATCTGAAACCAGCAGTCCCAGGTTGGGGCCCCCACTCAGAACTTGGATTTATCATTTGCTCCTAACAACATGGAGGTGACGATAATGATCATAGTAAGAGCCAATATTTACCCACAGTTGACAAGGGCTGGGCATGACATTCTCCAAATAGTCCTAAAAGGAAGGACTATTATTACCCCCATTTGACAGATGCATGAACTGAGGCATAAAGAAGTTCGGTGATTCCCCCAGAGTCACAACAAGCCCCCAGGGACTGCTGTGAAGATCAAATTAGGAGAAGCATGCTAAGTCGTGCTTTGGAAACCATAAAGCTAGATCAATGTGATGTGGATGGTGATGGAGGATAACCATGAATTGCCCATCACTCGCTGGACAATGCCTCCCTCTCACTGTCTGGGCCCTCGCTCCTGAGCAACACGGCATTCTACACTTGCATGCCCTTCTTTTCTCTCCCTGCCTTCCCCTTCTCCCCACCCTCCCTGCCCCTGCCCCCCATAAACATCACTTGATGTCACAGCTGTCCATCCAACGCTCAACTTTCCCATTCCGAGGACGCTGTCTAAGGTACACGGATGCATGAGAAGCCGACTACCAGGCACGCTGGGGACATCCCCCTCCTTCTCCCACTCCCGGCAGGCAACGATTCCCACTCCACTCCTTCCTCCCTCTCACTGCCTTCTCCAAACAGAAAGACATACAGTCAGCACTGGGTAACTGCTTCTAATCACAGGTGACAGCAGGAATGTAAACAACACAGGAAACATCCAAATGCAATCCAAGTGGCAAGGAAACACTGCTCACTCGCGGGCTCCCTCCCCGGAGAACACCAGCACACCATTTCCTGCCACCCCCTTTGCAAGCTCTGCTCATTAACACCCTGTTAATAGGAACCCCAGAAACCCTAGCTTCCGGAGAATAGAACACTAAGTCATAACCTCCTCTGACTCTACTACCCCCGGGGAGGATTTTCTAGATTCCTCCAATTTTTCTGTTTAAAGTAGTAATTTTAATGTGCTCTTTTTTGGGGGGGAGGGCCAGAGACCCCTTTGAGAATCTGTTCAAAGCTTGGAAACCTCGCCCAAGAAAAGTGCAAACATGAGACATTTTGTATGTCATTTCAGAGGTTCGTGGACCCCAGGTTAAGACCCATTTTCTGTAACGTGGATGGGACGGGAGGCACATAGGACAAAGTGCAAATACGTGCAGATGCCCTCTAAACACTGGGGAGGTGCCACGGAGCGTTTCCAAGGCCGTAATCACTGGACACATCCAACAAACATACAACAAGACTTTTTTGTGTGTGTGTGGAGGTGGTCTTTAGACTGACAGCTCCTAAACCACGTCCTTCAATGCAAATTGAGAACACAATTGCCACGAAAAATTTCCACTCGGGTCACTTAGTGTAGAGGTTAGCAACGAACTAAGAAAACCAGGATTAGAAAGGTAGACCCAAATTTGTGTGCTGGGTGTGGCTGCATAATTCAACAAGGGTTCCCATGCCAAAAGGAAAGGATTTTTTAACTGTCCAGTGCTGGGGCTCTTTGTGTGACTGTGGCCCTCCTTATAGATCTTTGACCTCTCCCCGCTTGATTCTGGACTCCATATCGGATATTTGTCAGCAGGGCTAACAAGAGACAGATGCCAGGAGGGGGTCATGGCGACCTACTCACATTGGGGCATCTTACCTCTGTGCCTGTTGGTAGTTTTATCAAACATCAGCATCGCATCCTCCACCTGCAACACAAAGACAGAACAAAGGCTGCTTTAGGAAGTTTAACAAAGTACACAAAACATTGTATGTCCCGTGTGAGAGTGTGTGTGTGTGAGTGTGTGAGTGTGTGTGTGTGTGTGTGTGTGTGTGGCGGGAGCAGAGGGGAAGGTTTCCATTACAGAAGTAATAGTTGTCCATTAAAGAATATTTTGAAATACAAAAGAGTAGAAAGAAAAAAATCTCGTCTTTCTACCCAGCGCAACTACAGTTAACATCAGGTATATTTCCCTTCAGTGTTTGCTTTAAAAGAAAAGTTGCCTATTTTAATGTAGTTTAACTCATATAGTATATAACATTTTTTTTTATTTTTTTACATGTAACATTACACTATTGCAAATGATTCCCAGATGACTACATCATGAATGCTATCTTGACCGACATGTGCTATTTTACAGGGTGAGAAGCCACAGCAGATTTAATTACTCTCCTTCGGTTGGATACTTAAATGTTTCCGATTATAAACAATGGAACTTTAACATCTTGATTGCTATGGGCTAAACTGTGTCCCCCAAAATTCATATGTTGAAGCCCTAGTCCCTTGTACCTCAGAATGTGTCTACATTTGGGGAGAGAGTCTTTAAAGAGGTAATTAAGTTAAAATGAGGTCATCAGGGTGGGCCCCAACCCACTGGGGTCTTTGCAAGAAGAGGAGATCAGGACACAAATGCTCCGAGAGATGACCGTGTGCCAACACAGGGCAAAGACGGCCATCTACATGCCAAGGACAGACCACTGAGAAAAACCAATTTGCCACACCTTAAACTTCTAGCTTCCAGAATTGTGAGAAAATAGATTCCTGTTGTTTCAGCCGCCTCTTTGTTATGGCAGTCCTAGCAAACTAATACACTGGTGCTGGGACCTTTTCAAAAACATCAAAGAGAAGAAAAGAAGAAAATACCAAAGGCACCCTCTGTCTCTCTTCCTAATCCCTTCCAGACCCCTCCCATGCTTCCTGCAACCCTTTTGGGGATTTCTAGCAATAAGATTTCAGGATCCACACTCAGCTCCCCCCGTAGAGCTCAGAAAAACTCACACTTAATGGACCAGATTTGGCTTTGGAATCCATTCCTTTTATGAGTGTTTATGATCCAATCCTTTATTCCACAAATCACACATCTTTAGCACAGGTGTTTGTCCCCGCCCATCAGCTACCCACCTGGGGAGAGCACCTGTCTGACCAGTGAGCAGCCTGCTCACTTTGTGCCCAAGGTTGGCAGTAAGAATACACCCCAACCCATGTGGCTGTGGGTGGAGGGAACTGTGGGCCAGAGGCCCCGTCCTGGGAGCAACGGCAGCGCGTGGATGTGGCTGGGGAGGCCCGAGTGCGTCCATTTGCGCTCAGAGGCTTACAAACGCACATGGGGGCCTGAGCTAATCCAGCCAACCCGGCCGGGGAAAGGAACCATCAGCTGTTCCTTCCCCACTCTTCCCAGACTAGTCTCCGAAGGAGGGGTGGACACTGGGAGCAGCAATAAACTTGAGGTTTAAAATGATGCCTCCAGACAAATCACGTATATTTTTCTAGGTGCTATCAAATGACACAGGGGGAGGAGCTAATCAAGGTAGGAATGGAAGACAGGGGTAGGCAAGACGGTCACAAACCTCAAAGGGATTGGCCTGGCTGAAAAATCCCTTCTTGAGTCATGGCCCCCTTTTGTTGTTGCTAAGCAACCAGGCCTGAACAGACAGGCTCCCGGGGCCTTCCCGTTTTGGTGCCCATTTCTGGAGTCAGTCACTGGGAGGAAAATGGCCTTGTATGGTGACTCTCCCAGCAGGGAGCCGCTCCCTCTCTCCCGGGCACCAGGCTGGCGGGAGTAGGCCATGCTAGTTTGGAGATCACTAGAACAGGGGCTGCTTCACCAGACACCACCACCCCATGCCCATTCCAGGCAGGACAAACCCCGATTGGGCAGGCTTGGAGTCCCCCAAGCACCTGCTAAGGCCACGCACGCAACGGCCGATCTGCCTCCCGGGCACCGCTCACGCAAAACCACCAGTAAGATCAACTGGTGTGTTTGCACACAGAGCAGTCACACTCGAGCATACAGACTCTCGGACTCGGACCCTGGGACTCAATGAGAATTCGAACGCCTGGGTGCGGGTGGGTAGGGGGTGAGGCCTGCCGGGCAGTGTGCAGGTAAATGTGACATCTGTTTCCCACTCGTCTCCAGATTTTCTAAGATGTTTGTCAAATCCTTATTTTGAACTGAAAATGTCTAACAGTAAGGAAAACAGCCACCCTTCTGTGCTGGCCATGTTTTGGTACTGAGACTTGATTCCTTCAGGAAATAAATATTTTGAATTTTTTTTAAAAATGTATTTTCAAAACCCCCTTTCAACAGTGTGTAATTGGCTCCCCCTTTCCTTCCTAAGTTCGAACGTTCTTTGACACGGCCCTCCCAACATCCACTCCACCCTGGCGAGCGTGGGGGAGGATCTGTATATGTTTTTAGGGCAAGCATTGTCGGAAAGAATAGAGCTCTTTCCTCTGTAGTCCGCCTGTACAATGGGACCCGCAAAAGACCTCCTGAATAGATAAAGTGTCAGGGCGAAAGAAAAATTCTATTAACACTTTACAAAATACAACATCTAAGAAGTAGCTGGAGAGGAAAGAGAAAGGGGAAAAAAAAAAATCAATATGGATAAGTCCCAGGGCTTGGGGGGAGAAAACTTTTCAGTGATTGCAAAACACTTATTAATTCAGAGAAGCCATCAATGCCATGGAAATCTGGCAGAACAGCAAGAGCTGAAACTAGAAGAATTTGAATAGACAAAGACTGAATAGAATGAAAAACACGGCCTCACATAGGAGACTGTTTCTCACGGTTCTATGTGAATCAAACAGAAGCGGCTTGTGTGAGCCTCCGTTAAGGAGAAATGAGGGGCGCGGGTAAGGTAACTGGGACTCAACCCCGGAGCCAGCAAACTGATAACTCTCGCCCCTCCCCCTGCCTCACACACACACACATACACACAAATGAAACCCAGGTCCATCAGTCAGCTGTGTGGAGTCACAACACTAACGTACAGGCCAAGGATTCATTCGTGTTAGGGGAACACGAAGGTTTGGGGGGCTGAAAACAGGAGTTTTTGAG
>CAUYSK010021294.1:0-10660 GCA_963575035.1 Avahi laniger
CAAGAGTGAGACCCTGTCTCTACTAAAAATAGAAAGAAATTAATCAGACAACTAAAAATATATAGAAAAAATTAGCCAGGCATGGTGGCACATGCCTGTAGTCCCAGGTACTCAGGAGGCTGAGGCAGGAGGATCGCTTGAGCCCAGGAGTTTGAGGTTGCTGTGAGCTAGGCTGACGCCATGGCACTCTCCCCGGGCAACACAGTGAGACTTTTTCTCAAAAAAAAAAAAAAAAAAATGCAGGATCCCTTGTTCAAAAATTAAGAATTTCAAGATGAGGTTTAAACCAAGCATGTGGGCCCTCTGTGACTGCATATGTCACATGTATACAAAGACAGCCCTGAGCTCCAGGTTTACTCAGTCTGAAGGACCGCCTCTAAACACCAGGCTGGGAGAGAAGGGGACTCTGATTAGCCCAGAGGCCTGTTGCTTTTGGTGGCCTAGGCATCATAGTTGAAGGTGAAGGCTGTGCACTTCCCTGGCCACTGCTAGTCCACTAGTGCAGTGATGGTCAGGTTGTTCCTATTCCTGGGATTCCCACACATGACTGGTGACCCATCCCCAAACCACAACTCTATGGGAGAGTAGCCAGCTCTTGGAAGAATGTGGAATGGCAGCCCAGATGTCTCCCACCTCTGGGGCACTTTGGTGGCAGAACGAACCTAGCTCATCCCAGTCCACCCTGATGAGTTGCTCCAACTTTTGTTTTTGGGGAGAATTAGGATCCCTAATATTTTCACCCAGGAAGTTCTTAGAGCTTAATGCTAATATTACTTTTCTCATTCCAGAGGTCTATATATTAATAGCAAGGCAAAAGGACAGCTCTGCTAACTTAGAGGACCAGTAGACTCCTCCCCTCAAAGTGCAAATGCCTAGCAACCTTGTCTGCAAAATGAGGCTTCTTCCATGACCCTGCAGAGAATAAAGGGACTTTCTGGGTCTGCCTTTGGAACAGCAGTAAAAATCATAGCATGAAGGTCATGTACATTTATGTCTTTATTTGGTTTGGCCTCTATCTTAGTCCATTCTGGTGGCTATAATAAAACACCATCAACTGGGTAGTGTCTACACAACACATATTTATTTCTCACAGTTCTGGAGGCTGAGAAGTCCAAGATCAAGATGGTCAGGCTCCAACGAGGGCCCTCTTCTGGGTTGTAGATGGTTATCTTCCAGTTCCTCACATGGTGGAAGGAGAAAAGGAGCTCCCCGGCCCCTGGCTTCTTTCATAAGGGCACTAATCCTATGCATGAGGGCTCCACCCTCATGACCTAATCACCCCGCAGAAGGCTCTTCCTCTTAATGTCATCATCTTGGGAGCAAGAATTTCAACATATGAATTTTGGGTGGGTGAGGGGACACGAGCATTCAGAACATAATAGCTTGCAAAGATATTTTTGTAAACATTCAAACTAGTTGCTAACATTTAAACCAGGAAATTTCATAAATTCTTTTGCAGCCTCTCTGGGAAAAAAATTCTGTATTTCTGATAACACTAGGCTTTCATTCCCATGTCTGCTATTGCCTGGAGCTGGATAGAAGCTTGGAAGCACGAGCTGTTCTCTTGCATCGCCCCCACATGCACATCTCTCCCCTCACCTGCCTGGTTCCTGTGGGCACGGCTGGCATCTCTGGCTGATGGGGCCTGCGCTGAGCCCACTGGTGCCCAGGTGGTTGAGATTGTTAAATATTTTGAATGTCTCCCCTGCCTAGAGCCATTTGAGTTGCTAACCTTGCTCTACAGAGAAGCAGCTGTCAGCTTTGTGCTAAAAACAAATTTAAATTCTGACTGCAGGGTCACTCTGTTATACTGATTAATCTGTTAGATTGTCAGTATTCTCCACCATTTCACTTACGGGAGCAGAGCTTCTAGATTGAGTCCGAGAGGCATTCACAAAGTCTGGCCATGTCCGTGCTGATGGAGCAGGTTCCCTGGAAAGCCAATTTGCACGAGGTCTGAGGCCTCTCCTGGGGGACAGTTCATCCTGATGAAATGAAGAGCCAGGTATGGTGAGCTCAACCCCATTGGAGAAAGCTTGGCTGTCAGATAATGGCATGACGCCTGACACCCTGATTTCTCTCTGTGCTCAGCTCCCACTGGCTCCTCTGGATCCTTAGAGGGCAGAGGAACAAGTAGGAAGGGAACAATGCTTCTCTCCAAACTCTTGGGTGTCCCTCGTACAGGGTTGAACATAAAGGGGATAAAGAGACATTCTTCCCTTTCTGCCCCGCAGGCAACACACCTGTGTTTTATTCTGCATGCTATGAACACACCTGTGTTTTATTGGCAGGGCCTGGCAGACATGTCAGTGCTCTGTTGGAGAAGCTGTGAGGGCCCTTGTTGGTGGTTTGGGGTCCTAGATAATCCCTCTCACTCCCTCCCACATCTTTAACCTGTAGAGAACAGAGACAGGAGGCAAATGAGCTCAAATTCAGACTTAGAGAATGTGGCAGAATGGTTATATTGGTTGTGATTTTCTTAAAATATCTTGGTATAGACAGTGTATATATGTGTGAAATTAAGTTTAATATGTTCCCTAGGAGTACAGGCTAACATTTCAAGAATTCTTAGTCTATTTGCCTATTGCTGCTTAGCAAACCATCTTAAAAATTTGGTGGGTTAGAAAGCAACATATAAATCTCTCTCATGGTTCTATAGTTGGACTGGCTCAGCCAGGCAGTCCTTATTTAGGGTCTTTCGGTGGTTGCAGCCTGGCAGTAGCTGAGGCTGGAGGTACGTAAAGTCTCATTTGTTTGGACATCCAAGATGATTTCTTTCGTCATGTTCCCAGCACCTGAGTGGGGATGGCTGGAACACCTGGGGACTAGTTGGGCATCTCTTTCCCCATGTGACCTCCTCACGTGGCCAGCACGAGCTTTCTGACATCATGGCAATTTCAGGGTAGCCAGATTTTCAAGAAAGTATTTGTCTTAGTCCATTTGTGTTGCTATAAAGGAATACCCAAGGTTGGATAATTTATAAAGAAAAGAGGTTTATTTGGTTCAAAGTTCTACAGGCAGTACAAGAAGCATGGCGCCAGCATCTGCTCCTGAAGAGGGACTCAGGCTGCT
Source organism: Avahi laniger (assembly GCA_963575035.1). Taxonomy (NCBI): domain Eukaryota; kingdom Metazoa; phylum Chordata; class Mammalia; order Primates; family Indriidae; genus Avahi; species Avahi laniger. Next base: position 3,073 of record CAUYSK010021294.1, read on the forward strand.
TCCACTCACAGCGGAAGGCTAAGGGGAGCTTGGGTGTGCAGATCACATGGTGACAGGGAAGCAAGAGAGAGGAAAAGGTGCCAAGCTCTTTTTAACGATCAGCTCTTATGGGAACTAACAGAATGGAACTCACTCCCGAGAGAATGGCACCAAGCAGTTCATTAGGGATCCACTCCCGTGATCTCAGAACCTCCCACCAGTCCCCACCTCCAACATTGGGGATCAAATTTCAGCATGAGACTTGGTGGGAACAACCAAACCATATCCAAACCATAGCATTCCACCCCCAGTCTCCCGAATCTCATGTCCCTTTCACATTGCAAAATACAATGATCTCTTCTCAATAGTCCCCCAAAGTCTTAATCTAGTCCAGCATTAACTCAAAAGTCCAAAGTCTCATCTGAGACTCAAGGCAAGTTCCTTAAAGCTGTGAACCTGTAAAATGAAAATCAAGTTACTTATTTCTAAGATACAACAGTGGCACAGGCATTGGATAAACATTCTCATTACAAAAGGGAGAAGTCAGCCAAAAGAAAGGGGAAACAGGCCCCATGAAAGTCTAAAACCAGTGGGACAGACGTTGAATCTTAAAGCTCCAAAATAATCTCCCTTGGCTCCACGTCCTATGTCCTGGGCACACTGGTGCGAGGATGTGGGCTCTCATGGGTTGGAATCTAATGCCCGTGGCTTTTCCAGGTTGAGATTGCATGCTGCTGGTGGCTCTATAATTCTGAGGTCTGGAGGGCAGCACCCCCATTGCTCCATTAGGCAGTGCCCCCCTGGGGACTCTGTGTGAACACCAACCCCACATTCTCCTTGGCACTGCATTAGTAGAGTCTCTCTGAGGGGAATCTGCCCTTGTGGCAGTCTTCTGCCTGGGCATCCAGGCTTTCTGATGCATCCTGTGAAATCTGGGTAAAAGCTCCCAAGCCTCCATAGCTCTTGCTTTCTGTGCTCCTGCAGCTTAATATCACGTAGAAGCTTCCAAGGCTTACAGTGGTGGTGGCACAAGCCCTCTGGTGCCATGAGCCTCAGTGGTACCTGGGGCCATTTGAGCCACAGCTGGAGCCTGAGTGGCCTCCTACCTGGGCGTAGGGACAGCATCCTAAGGCGGTGCAGGGCAGTGGCCCCCTGAGCCCGGCCCCCAAAACCATTTTGTCCTCTTAGGCCTCTGGGTCTAATTACACAAATAAAAAAGTTCAGTCCAAGACTTGTTTTTGTTAGAGTATGATACACAGCAGTGAGCCATCAGGGAGGAGCCACTTAGCCCCCACCTACCTCTGGTCGTTGGCTATGACCAATATTGCCTCCTCATTGCCAGTCTGATAATCTTTAACGGCCCAGTGGGCTTAGGGCAGTTTGTAACAGGAGCTTTTCTCTCCCTGGCTAAACAAACACCTTGGGATTCCCATGGCTTTGATTTGTATGTTTAGTTGCAGGCTGAAACTGGAACTGAGAAACTGGAAACCTGGCCAGGTTGGCTGACAGCAGGCCCGCTTCACCTGCTTACTGGAAAGGGCAAGTGACACAAGCAGCCATCATGCTTGGCAAGAGCAGGTGGCTTCCGCTGTCCTTGTTCACGGAGTGGCCCTGCCTGGGGCAAGGGAGGCTCAAGGGATGTTGGCTGGCCCCATCTCACCAATCACATTCACTGCTCCTCCTTCCAAGGGAGGAGGTCCCTGTACTGTTCCCTTCCAGGGAATGGGGACGAGGCCTTCTTGTGGCAATAGGAGGATGGAGAAAGGGGTACCCAACCAAGATTTTTTTTTTTTTTTTTGAGGCAGAGTTTCGCTCTGTCACCCTAGGTAAAGTGCGGTGGCATCATCATAGCTCATTGTAACCTCCCACTCCTGGGCTCAAGTGATCCTCCTGCCTCAGCCTCCCGAGTAGCTGGGACTACAGGTGTGTTCCATGATGCCTGTCTAATTTTTTTTTTCTATTTTTAGTAGAGACGGGGTCTCGCTCTTGCTCAGGCTGGTCTCGAACTCTTGAGCTCAAGTGATCCTCCCACCTTGGCCTCCCAAAGTGCTAGAATTACAGGCGTGAGCCTCTGGCCCCCAACCAAGGTATTTTTGACTGTTGTTGATAATCATAGACACCACTGCAGAGATAGGGATGGAGTCCTGCATGAGCAGTGTGGACATGAGCCACTGACATCAAGGTTATTGTTAGGACACTGTCCTCAAGCTGGTGATGACTGCTATGACAGTTAATCCACTATGCATTAACCGTCTCCCTGCAGAGACATGAGCCTCGTGTCTAATATTTCTTATCAACTGTCCTTTCTTCAGCCACTTAGCACTGGTACAGTGCTCTGACCCACAGTATGAGCTAAATAAACATTAATATTTGTTGAGCTAATGAGCCCAACAATAAATGTGTAGGGCAGACAGTGGGAAGGTCTGGCATTAACATTAGGAAGATTATAGGACACAATTTTACAAACATGAATGATGTACAAAGAAGCAAGCTCCTTTATTTAAAAGCTGACTTGGGAGGCTGAGGTGGGAAGATCACGTGAGCCTGGGAGTTCAAGGTTGCAGTCAGCTACGATTACACCACTGCACTCCAGCCTGGGCCACTGAATGAGACTTTGTCTCTAAAAAAAAATACATACATACGTACAAACGTACATGCTGACTTGTGGACTTTTAGGGTTGATTTAAAATTTTTATTGTTTCTCGAATGCTCAGAATCAGAGAACTAGGTGTGGTGGATCTTTTCTGTTTGCCCCTCTGACCAACCCTCCATTCCTTTCCTCCTCTCTTCTCTGTGTCCTGGGAGGCTGACCCTCTGAACCTTATCAATGGGTTTCCTTGTCTTTTCAGTATCTGGTTGGGTTCAGCCCATGAGGAGCCTTGACAGTGAAGTCAGGGTGCTAATTTCTGACTATACCCCTAGCTGCAGGTCTCATCTTCTGTAGGAGGCCCTCTCAATCTCCTTCCCTCTAAGCCTCCTCCCCCTTCGCCTTGCCTCCCTGTCTCTCCCCTGACCCCAACATGCCCCTCCCTCATTTTGCCCCTTTAAGCCTTTGGTAGTCTTTCTCTATACCTCCCCTCACTTTTGTAAATAGTCTCTATTTTAAATTTTTGTTGCAATACCCAATCTGAGTATGTCATTTTTCCTGCCTGGACCCTGACTTATACTCTAGGTCAGTTTTAAACTGAAAACTATTTCATCCTCCAGGGGACATTTGGCTATGTCTAGAAACACTGTCGATTGGCACAACTGAGGGTGGGTTTGGGATGTGTGCTCTTGGCATCCGTGAGTAGAGGCCAAGGATGCTGCTAAATATCCCACAGTGCACAGGACAGTCCCTGACAACAGATATTCAGTCCAAAATGTAAGTGGTGCCGAGGTCGAGAAACTCTGCTTTAGATGTTAACTCTCATGTTTGCTATACAACCATAGAATCAACACATATTTACAAACTGCATATAAATGAAACTGAAATTCAAACTTACAATGTTAATTAAAGTTAAGTATGCAGTTATTTTACTGAAATTAAATTGCTGCTCACAATACGAGTGTGGTCCTCATTGCTTTGTTGCTGGTTGTTTTCAGTTGGTTGTATCCAGGCTTCATAAACTGGGGGATGAATCATGTCTTCTTAGTATGTCTCTGTACACAAGCAACTGGACGACATTCTTTCTAGGGCACACAGTAGGGTTTTGTTGGCTTTTACTTGGCACCAATATCATTTTCATCTGAAGTCTACCACTGTTATTTTTCCCATTAACCTGCATCAATTGAAGCTATGTTAATTGGCACTGATATGTTCATAAATGCAATTGCAAAGGAGGGCCCTATGGCGATTATCAGTTCTTCAGATATTTTTTAAAGAATTCATAGAAATTAAGACAGGATGTTAAAATAAAATGTTAGGAGAGAACTCATGGAACTCTGAAAATCTACCCTTGGAGTCCTGTGAGAGAAACACTGTTCTGTAATAGTATTTGATGGAAAATGAAACAGCACCTAGTTTCTCCTGATGGTTGGTGACGGATATGCAGAAAACTTCCACCGTGGACACAAGGTTTTGATAATGGACTGATACAGCTTTCTTCTTGGCTGGTTTTTTCTGAGTGCCTCAAAGATAAAGAAAAACCTTTCTAATAAAATCTTTATCCTCAAGTGATACACGGTAGGAAATTCTCACGTATTCTAACCAACGTGTTTTCCTTTCTCGGTGTGGCTCTCTAGATGAACTTCTGTGCAGTAGGAAAGAAGATAGCTACATGACGGTTTTTCCTTCATGAAAGAGATTTGTTTAGTTTCCTCCTTTTTCTCCTGGCTGGGGAAGTGTGTAAGCTTCTGAAGGCTGTAGAGTTTGCACTGTACAGACCTGCTTTGCCAAAGGCTGTATTATAAATTCCATGAGGACGATACAAAGCTTATTCCTGCATCTAATATTACATCCAACCGACCATTATCAATCACAAAATCTTGTGTTGCTGTTTATTTTGTTCACGTGTGAGAACCGTTTGCAAATCTAAAACAATTATGAAACCATTTAAAAACAATAATGCTTAAATGCAAATACTTAAATCTTATTAAACTGTTAGCATCTTGCTGAATTATTTCCTTATGGTTAATTACTTCATTTCTTTATAGCCAGCCATGATGGATTGCCAGTTAGGGTGTTTTCCTGCTTTGTAAGAAAATACAGTTACGTGCTTTGAAACAGCTCAGGGTACCCACCGTAACTTTCAAAATAGTCTCATGGCATTTTGTTTTTGGTATGTGTGGGGAGGGGCTTTATTTTAATTTTATTTTTATTTTTAAATAAATATTTAGCTACCATGATTTTGATGAAAAGCTCTTTGCTGGCTTAATGAAGGATTTTTATGGATCTATATAACATCAGTGTCTTAATTACTACAAATGGATAATAAACCCTTTCTCATATATGAGAACGGGAAGCACACAGAGTGAACACCATTAGGAACAATTGGATTTTCACTTGATAATTCAGTAAAAGAAAAAAAATGTAAATACTGCAAATAACAGCCCAAGGGGGAGTCTTTGCAGCTCCTCCAGAAACCATAGAGCGTAACTAATTTTTATAGAGATTTTCTCCGTGTTTTTCGGGCTGTGACAAAAGCAAAATATACATTCATGCAGGGAATGAAATAGTTGTTCTTTTGGTGGGTGCTAATTAATTTCTGTCTGTACGCTGGAGACATTTAATTCCTCATCATAAAAGGTCCTTGAATTTAGGAAGACGCCCAGAGAAAAATACCCGACTCCAGGCAAATAGCTACAGTATATCAGGCAAAGTATTGTGGATTCTTACAATGTTTGCATGGCTTTAAGGAATTCATTTAGTTTTTAAAACTGTCACCTATTGCTAATTCATATTGCCCTATGTGTCGTTAACCTAAGGCCAATCACAAAACAATCTTAGAGAGGCAGTAGTTTCATTACTTCACAGAAGAAAATGAAGAGCTGTTCAGTAGATCTCAAACGAACTTCTGAAATATCTCATTCTTAATAATTCCCTAATCAGAGGATTTCAAACTAGAGTTTGCCTAAAAACCTCCTGGAAAACTAGGTAAAATGCAGACTTGAGGGCTCTACTCCTCGATATCCAGTAGTTTTGGGTAGAGTCCAGGGATCTTTTATTGATAAGTACCACACATATAGACCATATTTTGAAAACATTTATTTCTTTTAGTAGGTTAAACATTCCCCTTGAAATTCTTCTTCTTTTGATTTTTTTTGTTTTCTCACTACATAAAAGTACTTAATTTTACTCACCTCCTAATCCAATGGGCCCAAATTTTAAGTTATAATCAAAGCCTGCTTATTTGCAGAAGTATGTTTTTCCGTCTTCTTAGCCATCCAGTGTGTTCAGGGTCTTTATAGTATAGCATCCCAGAGATCATTCTAGAAATGGAATGGCAACTGTTTGCAAATAATGACTCATAAATTGAGGACATAACTGCAGCTCTACCTTTTTCACAGGTATTCAATGGTTTGAATTAAGGTAGGGGCCTAGGAGCTCCAGAGTCTAGGTCTGAAGAGAAATTCTGCTCCCAGCTCCCAAACCATAATTTATAGGCTTCTTATAAAATTTGGACCTGTTTCTGCAATGACATTTGATTAAAAATATATCACTTTAATTGGTATTTAGCATCTGTTTCCAATAACATTTCCTTTGCCCTCCACTTTGTTCCCCTTTGTACCACCCCATTGGAAAATTCTCAATGTTCTGTAATGCCTTATTTATTTTCAAATGAACCTGTTACAAAATCAGAATATTTTCTTCTTCTACTTCAATTTCAGAATCTATGGAACTGTTCCATTTTTTCTACCACATCTAATCCAAGAGGACCACTGAGGTCATAGTTAATTCCTATATTTCACTTATCATGTCAAAAACTGAGGTTTAGATTTTGATTTAAAAAGTAACACATTTTCAATTCTTTTTTTTTTTTTTTTAGTCAGATTCTCACTCTGTTGCCTGGGTAAGTGCTGTGGTGTCAGCCTAGTTCACAGCAACCTCAAACTCCTGGACTCAAGTGATCCTCCTTCCTCAGCCTCCCAAGTAGCTGAGACTACAGGTGTGTGCCACCACGCCAGGCTAATTTTTTCTAATTTTAGTAGAGATGGGGTCTCACTCATGCTCAGGGTGGTCTCGAACTCCTGAGCTCAAGCCATCCTCCCGCCTCAGCCTCCCAGAGTGCTAGGATTACAGGCGTGAGCCACTGCGCCTGGCCATTTTCAATTCTTTTTTTCTTTTTTTTTTTGAGCATATTATGGGGGTACGGATGTTTAGGTTACATATGTTACCCTTGCTCCCCCTCCCCCCCAAGTCTGAGCTTCAAGAGTGTCCATTCCCCGCATGGTGCGCATCGCACTCTTCATGTATGCATACATCCGTCCCCTCCTCCTCCTCCCCCCTCCCCCCTGCCCGACATCCAATAAATGTTATTCTTATATGTGCACTTATGTGTTGATCCGTTAATACCAATTTAATGGTGAGTACATGTGATGCTTGTCTTTCCATTCTTGGGATACCTCACTTAGTAGAATGTGTTCCAGCTCTATCCAGCAGAATGCAAGAGGTGCTATATCACCACTGTTTCTTAAAGCTGAATTCAATTCTTAAAAGATTAAAAAAGTACAAAAGAGAAAATGAAAATTGCTGAGCTCTACTTCTTTGAGATAATTCAGTTAATATTTTGGTTTGGTCGACTCTTTTTTTTTTTTACATTTAAAAAAACTTTAATTATTTTGGGTACATAAGAGTTGTACGTCTTTATAGAGTACATGCGGTATTTTGATATAGACATACAATGTGAATTAAAGCAGGCTAATTGGGGTATCCATCACCTCAGGCATTTAATGTTTCTTTGTGCTAGGAACATCCTATTTACTTTTTAAAATTTTTTTAAAAAATAAATAGAGACGGGGTCACACTCTTGTTCAGACTGGTCTCGAACTCCTGAGCTCAAGTGATCCTCCCGCCTCGGCCTCCCAGAGTGCTAGGATTACAGGCGTGAGCCACCACACCTGGCCTGTGTTAGGAACATTCTAATTCCACTCTTTCAGTTTTTTTAAAAGTATACCCTAACTTATTAAC
>CAUYSK010021295.1:0-10620 GCA_963575035.1 Avahi laniger
CATTCCAGGGATGGGGTGTTGAGGTGTAAGAAACTATGTAGAAACTATGTTAGTGCTTAAGTCTTTTAATGTGGGAGGAAGAAGGGTGTGGATGAAATAATTTGTGCTGAGAGCAGGTAGGGTCTTTTTTTTTGAGACAAGAGTCTCACTATGTTGCCCAGGCTAGAGTGCCGTGGCATCAGCCTAGCTCACAGCAACCTCAAACTCCTGGGCTCAAGTGATCCTCCTGCGTCAGCCTCCCAAGTAGCTGGGACTACAGGCATTCACCACCATTCCCGGCTAATTTTTTTCTATATATTTTTAGTTGTCCAGCTAATTTCTTCCTATTATTAGTAGAGACGGGGATCTCACTTTTGCTCTGGCTGGTCTCGAACTCCTGAGCTCAAATGATCCACCTGCCTCAGCCTCCCAGAGTGCTAGGATTACAGGCATGAGCCACCACATCCAGCGGAGAGTAGGTACGTTTTATAGTCCAAGGTTGAGACCTAGTCAAGAGGAGAGCTCAGAGAAGCTGTTACTAAAAGTTTGGTACTTTTCCCCAAGGCCAAATCAGTGAGAACAAAGAATGAGGACAAGTGGTTTAAGGAAAAAGAAAGAGACGCTTATTAATTTTCCGGCAAATGAGGAAGGTGACAGACTAGCATCTCAAGAGACCACCACCCTGCCTTTAAGCAGAAATACAGGGCTTTTTAAAGGGAGGTTTTCATCTATTGGGCTGGAGTCTATGTGACCAGGGTCACATGCCATGGCTTTAGGCTATTGTTGTTTAATTATAATTGGTGGTTTTGGTCAACCTCATCTCCAGGGACCACATCTCATGACCCTTGTCCAGACAATTCTGTTGTGTCATATCCTGTGGTTTAAGATAATAGAAAACAAACAGCAAAGAACATTTTTCTGCCCCTTTGATTACTGGCCTTGAGAAGGAATGTAGATTTTAATTCCCAAAAAGGGTGGGGAGTTTTAAAGAGACAATTTGTAAAACATTTCACTGCCCTCTTGCAGACCTTTACCTCTGTTACATAGCCTGGCTAGAGACTGGTCAAGGGGAGAATCCTTGTCATTAGAAGTCTGGGGAGGGGAGGGTGAAGGAGGATAGTTTAGGTAATCCTCTACCGGTTGCTTGTGAAGGGTTTTTCAGGCCTTGAGGCAAGCAGGTAGGCAGCATTAACAAAATATATACACACAAGGTACATATGAAATAAAGGAAGAACAACCAAATGCGAAAAGCAAAAGCTGTGTATTTAGAGCTGCAGCAAGGGAGTCAGCCACCATCGATTGCATCTGGCAGAGACTCAAATGCAGGCAGGGGAGTGGGAGAGCTTTGCTGTGGGTGAAGTGGCTTCCTAATTGGAGGCTGTTGGCCTGAGGTAGCCAGGGGGCAACTAACTAGGACAGGGCAGCCCACGTGATTGGTTAGGGGGCATGTTTGCCTTTCCTTGGTTGGTCCTAAGTTGGAAGCAGGCACAAAAATTAGACAAATTGTCCATTTGTAAATTCAGTCTCTTAATATATATTTTACCTGAAAAGATAAAGTCTAAAAATGTAATCTGATAATTATTTTCCCTGTTTAATTTTTCATACTTTATTCCTTGTATTAATAAGTTAAGAAACTAAAATTTTCCTGGGTACTGATTTATAGGTAATGTTTATAAGTGGCACACAAAAAGTTCAATTTCTCAAAGAGTAACATTCAGTGATATATTTAAATGCAATTTTAATCCTTATTTTAAGCTCAGTGTAACAATAATTTAATACAATAAGCTACATATACACAAAACCTGTATATCCTGAACTGCAAAAGTAGTTTCCATAGACATATATGGTTTTCATCAAGTACACATTTCCATAATGAACCAGTAGTTACAAATATGTTAATAAAACACTATCCTAAATGTTCATCTTGCCATCAATGCCATTCAATTTTTAAGCAATGCCATTCATGCTACTGAAAGCATTTATTTTTAGAAGCTTTAATCTGACGTGGAAAAATGAGTTATCCCAAAACTTAATAAATAGTATGTTATAAGCCCCAAAAGGTTTTTTTAAATCAAAAAAGTCTCTCAACACAGAAGCATTCACAGGAAACTTTTGGTTTCTCCAAAAATTTTGCTGTTATCTGAAGAAAAGAATATTAAAAGAAGTTATGTTTTAAAACAGATAAACATTCTTACAAAAAACCTGCATTTTCCTATATCATCTCCTTAAAAGAAACACAAAGAAGTTCACTATAATAACCTCTCAGACTACTTTTGTATAAAAACTTCAGAATGCATAAAGCACATGTTTCAGCTATCATGGAGTCAAAGATGCCATTTAGATGTCACGTATTAAACAGCTGCAGTATAGCTTACAACAGCACAAATATATCTTACACATAAATATTAATACTATTTCATCCTTTGTATAGTCAAAAGTCAGAAGGAACTGCATGGTTTGCAAGGTACTTTAACTTATGTGTGGTCATTAAAACCAAGTAAGTAATTCAAGTATTGTCCTATAAATTAATCCCATATCATTCCTAAAATCAAAGACATGAAAATAAAGGCAGAAAACTGTGTTTCTCCATCTTTCATTTACATAGGTAGCTATCAGGACCTTACTGTAGAAAATATACAATTATTATACCTGTTTTCCCTAGACCATAATGGAGTTTCAGAAACTACAAAAGGTGTCAAGATCCATAGTTTGCTTCATCAAAGGCTCTTCTAGCTCGTTTCAATTCTTCATTCATAGTAAGCAAATCTTTAACCCTAGCAAACTTCCTTGGGTCCTTTCAAATCAAGAAGAAGGTATCTTCAACTTGTACTTGATCTTGTCTTCCAATTGACATTGCCCTGTGAGTCATTTCAGTGATGAACTCTATGACAAGGTCTTCAAGAATATCTATCGATTCAATATAAGGATTCTGGTCATCTCCAAAGGCATACATCCATACATCTCAATTCTTTAGAAAAACATCTCTTTCTTTTACCCTATCCACCTCCTGCACCTCCTCCAATTTCTTCATTTTCTTCCCCAAAGATGGGGTCTTCCTCCTCATCTGCCATCCCACCAGCCCACGAGCCTCTAATTTGATAACTTTTATTGCCTTTCTCTGAAGTGTGATGTGCTGTGTCAGATGACAAATGCTTTCCAGAAGTGAGGGCTGAGAAGACTGAACATCAAGTGTTTCCTGGGAACCCGCTGACGCCAAGCAGCTCTTGGTAGCACTTTGTAACATATGAGGCCACGAAGGGTGAAGGGTGGAAGTGTAGGGACAGCCTTTACTTTAGAAAAGAAATGCTTTCAATGGAAAAGAACAGCACCATCATTAAACATTCATGAGAGTTAATGCTCAGCCCAGCTCTTCTGTAAACAGAAAGGTTGTGAATGTCTCCTCTTGCTTCAGGCAATTTATCCAGGGTGGGAAGGGGAAGGCATCTTCTCAAATTTTCTTGGAAAACTTTTTAGAAAGCAACCTGGAACACCTGGCTTGTTTGTGAAATTTCTAAGGTGACACACAAATGTATTGCTGAGTAAATGTTTATTTCTTAATTGTTCTGGATGCTATATTCATTTTAGGCTAGAACTGTGATATAGCAAAGCTGTTATAATTATTATGTACAATAAACCAGATGAGCATTTAATAATTCATTGAGGCCCTTTGTGTAAAATTGCAAGGGGTTGTCAAAATCACAAGGGGTTTCCATGTAGGTACAGTTGCTTGTCCCACAAAAATCTAGTTTTTGAGACAATGAGGATTGACTAAGAAGAAAGGAATTTTTAATATGACAGATATCTTGCTGGGAGAACGGCAGAAGCTGCCTCAAATCTGTCTCTCCCACTAAAGGATATCATGGGCTTTTAAAGGAAGGGCAATGTATATCTCACAAGGGTGGCTACATGTATTGGGCAGGTTGTGGGGGATGGTAATTCTTGCTGTCCGGATGTCTGTCCTGTGGCCTTCAGAATCTCAACTCCTTTGTCTTGTGGAAAATCCATCATTTCAGGCTGGGGTGAGACACACACCTATAATCCCAGTACTTTGGGAGGCTGGGGCAAGGGAATCACTTGAGGCCAGGAATTCAAGTCCATCATTTCTAGGAAACAACTTAAAGGGTCAAGTAGTTAGTTAAGGGAGAGGTTTATAAAAAACATACAAGGGTTCATGGAGCCAGTTATGTAATCAGTGTGTACATATATTAATGCCCATTTTATTAGTCTTGGATAAAACTTCTACTCTTTTAAAGGTGTAGTGGTTTATAGTTGTTTACTTTCATGTTATAATAGTTGTCATATCTCAGATTTATTTCATGTTGAGTTCTTAGCCATAAATACAACTCCTGTTTGGATTTGCTTCAGATTCCAGGAATGTTTGGATCCTGTATAATCATGCTTAATATGTGCTATCAGAATGGATTCCTTTACTTAGCTCCCTTATCTAACTGAGCAACTTGGAAGACTGTTTTCAGTCCCTGGCTGTTGGAGTCTGATGTTTAGAAGGCAGCAGGCAGCCCAGAGAATGAAGCAGACAGTCTGAGCAAGGGCAAAGCTCTTTGTCTTCCTAGATACACAAGTCACACCTTAGTTCTGTAAATTCCAATTTTCACATAATGAATTGTCTTAAAGTGGGGAACACAAATATTTTACTATTTACTACCTAAATGTATTCCACGATGCACTTTGAGCAAACCCTCTCCCCTATATACTTCACTGGCTTTCTAGTCCAAAGTATCAAGAAGAACAATAGTCACCATTTATGGAGTGCTTTGTGTGTGTCAGGCAATCTGATAAGCACTTTGCTTGCATAATCCCATTATATTTGTCGATAACCCTTTGAATTGGGAGGCACAATTGAATATAAATACATGAAAAAAATACATACTACATTGGAATGCTGTTGTGAAAAGCCAGCTAATGATGAGATGTCTTAAAATGGAATATATAAGCCATAAAAACAAAGTAGTAGCTCGTCTTTCATATGTTGCATTAGCAAGATCCACGTAGAGCATTGTGTTCAGTTCTGATTAACTCAACTGAAAAGAAAGGGTTAACAAAGAACAACAACATGGTTAAGGAAAAGGATGTTACCAAAAGTTTGGTACTTGTCCCTGAGGCCAAATCAGTGAAAATGGAAGAAGGACAAGTGGTTTGAGGAAAAGGAAAGAGAAGTTTATTAATTTGCTGGCGAATGAGGAGGGCAGCAGACTAGCATCTCAAAGACCACCATTCTGCATTTAAACAGAAATACAGGGCTTTTTAAAGGGGAGTTTTCAGTGGCTGAGCTCAGGTCTATGTAACCAAAGTCACATGCCATGGCTTCAGGCTATTGTTGTTTAACTATAATTGGTGGTTTTGGTCAATCTTATCTCCAGTGACCGCATCTGGTGACCCTTGTCCAGGACAACTCTGTTAAGCCATCTCCTGTGGTTTAAGATACTAGAAGACAAATAGCAGAGAACATTTTTCTGCCCCTTTGATTACTGGCCTTGGGAAGGAATGCAGGTTTTAATTTCCAAAAAGGGTGGAGAGTTTTAAAGAGACAATTTGTAAAACGTTTCACTGCCCCCTTTCAGAACTTTACCTCTGTTACAAGGAGATTCATTTTACAAAAAGCAACAATAAATAGATATGAAATAGATTTGCCAAGAGGAAAGAAGCTAAGGGCAAACCGATTATTGTCTTCAAATTATTGTTTTTCAGGAGTATGTAATTTCTAGGACGACACAAGAAAGAATGGGCTTAGATAGAGGCAGAAGAGATTTCTGTTAGAGAGAGACAGGAATTGTTCAGTCGGGGTGATAAGATATTTGACCTAATTTTGTGACAGGAAAGTGTCCAAGATTGGGTAGACTAGAGAATTGCTATGGAGTAGATGGGTCTGTATTTAAAGAGGACGACTAGCCAACTTTTGGCACTTTTGGAAAATCGTCTTCTGAGCTTCTTTGTGGTTGTTGCTGCTGATGGTTCAGGAAGGAAGGGATTTGGGGTAGCAGGAGGTGAGGATAGCGGTGGTGACAAAAACAGTGTTGGCCTAGCTGAGATTAATCCTATTACCTCATTATCTCTTAACACTAAGCATATTGTGAACTAAAATAAAATCTTAGCCTCCCAGCTGATTGAATGGACCCCTTCTTGGCCAAGGGACCCCAGATATACCCTAAAGCTGAGTTGCTGGCCATGAGAAGGGAGGTCAGACATGCCTCCCTCCCTTCTTGGAGACATCATTTTTAACTCATTAATAGGCCTAAGGCTATGCAAGGAAAAGCTTAAACCACATCTCCAGATCATCAATTTACTTAAGAGCTCACTTGAGTCAGAGTGTATGTCTGGTGACTTGACTCTGACTAACAGACTTCCTTATCTTAACTTAAAACCTTCCAAGCCCTTAGACAAAGCTTCATTTATTTAACCAATTACAAATCAAAGTGTTGTATCCTAGTCAGATAAAAACAAAAAAAACACTTGGCAGACAGAGGTAAACCAAAAGAAAATCCCCACAGGCTCACTCTGTCTGATTAGAGTCCCTATAATAAATAAAGCCATGAGACTTTCCTGAAAGTTATTGATTCTGTATCAAATAATTTTATCCATGGCTAGTTCAAAGTTAATGTCTGAAGATGACCTTTGTAGTGAAAATACTGTGACAAAATTGCTGTTTTCCCAACAGGGTCAGACTAATCATGAACTTGGCAACATAACTCATCTTGTGTGTGGACGTGGATGTGGGTGTATTTAGATTTTTTTTTTTTTGGTTTATTTTAGGATCTCCTGTTTGTTTTTGTTTTGTGTTTACACTAGTCTTTTGAAAGCTTGGACTCTCTTGTTAAACTTCCATGCAAGTAAATTACTTTTTATTTTCGTAAATGCTTTTCTCAGAGCTGGATCCAGCACAAAACATCTGCTTAAAGATGGACTCAGTGTTAGAAAAGTAAAAATCTGGGGACTTCCATTGAGCCTCAGGCAAATTGAAAGTTTGCATGAATGCATGAAGCGAGAAGCAGCATGTGGTGAGAATTCAGAAAAGAAAATTGTCATCGCATGCTCAGTGGCCTTGAGCGAAGGGAATAGGCATTTAAAGATGAAATGCCCATCTTGGCAGATGTGCAGACCTGTCACTGTTTAAAATGCATGGTAACACGGGCACTTAAATGATGTTTCCTGGGGTAAAGGGGAGGCGTACATGTTGCCTGTCTGGTTCATGTCACAGTTTCATGATTACCTGGAGGGAAATTTGATAGGCAAGCAGTACTCCATAAAATTATCTAGGAAATGGGTATTGATATAGTATATACATTTACCTGCTGCATATACAGGGTCCTGCTTCTGGAGTCCCTTCCAGCTATAATGGCCCCTGTGTGGAGACAAGGCAGAGCCCCTTCACTCTACATCTGTGTGGTTCTGTTTGAAATTCAAAAACAAAAAAATGTTTGTGGATACATAATAGTACATATTCATGGGGTACATGTGATATTTTGATACAAGCATACAATGTGTAATGATCAAATCAGGGTAATTGGGATATGCATCACCACGAACATTTATCATTTGTCTTGGGAACATTCCAAAGCCATTTCTCTAGTTATTTTGAAGTACATAATAAGTTATTGTTAACTGTAGTCTCTCTGTTGTGCTACTGAACACTAGATCTTATTCCTTCTACCTAACTATATTTTTGTACCCATTAACCATCTCCTCCTTTCCCTATTACCCTTCCAAGCCTCTGGTAACCATTCTTCTACTCTCTTCCTCCATGTGATCAATTTTCTAGCTCTCATATATGAGTGAGAACATGTAATATTTGTCTTTCTGTACCTGGCTTATTTAGCTTAACATAATGTTCTCCAGGTCATGCATGTTGTTGCAAATAACAGGTTTTCATTCTTTTTCATGGCTGTATTTTATTCCATTGTGTATATTTACCATATTTTCTTTATCTGTTCATCCATTGATAGACACTTAGGTTGATTCCATTAACTTGGCTATTGTGACCAGTGCTGCAATAAACGTGGCAGTGCAGATATCTCTTCAATATATTGACTTCCTTTTTTGGCATATGTACTCAGTAGTGGGATTGCTGGATCATGTGGTGGTTCTATTTTTAGTTTTTTGAGGAACCTGCATTCTGTTCTTCATAGTGAATGTACTAATTTACATTCCCACCAACAACGTATGGGGATTCCTCTTTCTCTACGTCCTTGCTAACATCTGTTATTTTTTGTTTGTCTTTTTGATAGAAGCCATTTTAACTGGAGTGAGATGATATCTCATCATGCTTTTGATTTGCATTTATCTGATGATTAGTGATATTGAGCGTTTTTTTCATATGCCTGCTGGCCATTTGTATGTCTTCTTTTGAGAAATGTCTATGCAGATCTTTTGTCCATTTTAAAATCAGATTATTTGCTTTTTGCTATTGAGTTGTTTGAGTTCCTTATATATTCTTGTTCTCTTTGAAATTTGAATCCTCTCATAGTCTTTCATATCTTTATAAAGTCTATGTAGTTGTTGATTCTACTTTTCAGGTGGTCTCTTAAATGGGAACCTCAGTCTCAGGGAAATTGCCTTTTCAACACTTGGATAATGTGAACAGAGCTTTATTCTCTTTCTGTAACCCTTAGTTCCCAGAACAGAGTCTCTATCCACATTTTCTTCTTTCTTTCTTCCTTCCCTTCCTACTTTCTTTTTCAATCTCTCTCTTCCAACTGAAAGAATCTATTCTCACATTTAAGAGTTGGAAATTTGAGAAAATGTTTTAAATTTTTAAATTTCTTTTTTAGAATTGATAATCGAAGTATATGGTGTGAAATTCAATGAGAAAAGGAGGTATTTCCCTTTTTGCTCTCTGCAGAGACAATCTTTGTTTCTAGCTTCTAGTGTGTCTGTTCATAAGTAATTTTTGTATGTATATGCATATATGTCTATATATCCCATTTTACACACAGTATCACTATTATGCATACCTTTGTAAAGCTTTTGTCTAAAGATGCACATTACTTCTCCTTTTCATGCTAACACCATACTTCCCCTTTTTCTTTCTTTCTTTCTTTTTTTTGCTCAACCAATTGTAAATCTGAGCTAAGCTTTCTAACCATATTTTGTATTCAGAGGAAATCTCACCCAATAGCAATTATGTTTACATTCCCTAATTGAATCAAATTCTAAAGATAATGTTGTAAAGGAATGTAATATTCAATTCATAAATTGTATCTAAATTTGAATGCTCTGATCTCTTATTCTAGGAACAATTATTACAGAAAATTTTGGTTTTCTTTCTTTCACAAAATGAAGGGCTGATTTGTTGTGTAACTTCAGCTATTGAATATGCAGGAATAAAATATATTATTTCTCTTTTAAGCATTTTCTTATCAAGTTGATAAATTACTCATAGAAAAATATAATCAGATGCCTAATTATTCCACATCTTATTGCTATCTTGTCTCCTCAATTCATACCCATCTTTCAAGTTCTCTCAAGTCTTGCCTGCTCATGGAACCTTCTCTGTAGTTTAATATTGAGCTCTGTCCATTCTGACCATCCGGAGAGTTCACTGTCCGCTATGCACTGGACATGTGATCCTGTCCCCTCTTTCATTCTCTGTTTTGAATATGTTCTCTCTCCCTTTTCACAAAATTCTACTACTCCCAAAAAAGGTGGCTTTGACTTTAGGAAGAGATACTTCAGAGTTTTCATGTCCTAGTGAGAAAATGGGGGCTAAGAATCTTATAGAAGGTCATAAAAGCCCATTGGAGTTCCTTGAAAATGCAGGTGTTAATGTGTCATCTGCCAGTGGTGGGGACTGAAAGAGGTCATGTGACCTGGAATAGCTGGAGGGTGTGGACTGATTACCCCTGGAGGTTGGAGTTGTGCTGGGCTCTCAGAACAAAAGGAAAAGGCCAAAGACAACAGGGAGAACCAAACTGCATGCTGGGGTAGGAGCAGTCAAATCCTGAGGGTGACGGAGGAGAAGCAGATGAGTAGCTTAGACAATGGTCTAACATGTTAATCTTGGGAAGCCTCTGCCAACCGTCTTTGTCCTGGGCATAGAGAGAAACTGCAACAAGAAAGCCTGAATGCGTCTTTATTCCTTTCAATCTGAGTTCTCCGTTGCTTTCATGGTGGGTAGCCAAGAGCCTGTAACCCTGTGCCAACCTGAAGAATCCAAGTTGACGGCTCTTTGCAACAGTCTATGGTTTATTCCCTTGAACTCTTACATGGTAATAAAGATGGATGGTACACCAAAACCATTTGCTTTTTTCACTAGAGTAGATGAAGCGGGGGAAATGCAGCCCAGCAACAGACTGGGCAGAAGGCTGAAACCAAGGTGTCACGGTTATGTGTACACATACTGCCTGGGCTCCGGCTGCACCCACTGGCTGTGTAATACCCATGAGTTCTATAACTCACTCTGGTTTCAGTCTCCACATCTGTAAAGTGGAGAAAAACAAATATACTTATTTTATAGGCTAGTGTGACAGTTAAATGAGAAAATCCATGAAAAGTGCTTGGCGCATAGCACCTGGCGTGTGCTGCAGACTCGGCAATTGCCCCCTACAAGCTCCCTCTCCCTTCGGGAGTCAGTGTAAGCATCAGCTCCTCCCGGCTCCCCAGGAAAACTTAGCCGTTCCTTCTACTCTG
>CAUYSK010021298.1:0-20177 GCA_963575035.1 Avahi laniger
GCACATTTACAAAAGCCCGCGAAAAGAGCTTGTAAGTTTCCATTTACCCAGTGTGACGTAACCCCTGGGCGGCCCGCACGTGTAAATCTCCATGATAACTCCCGCCTTGGAAAGTACCGCCTAACTACTTCCTCCTTCTGCCCTATTTAAGCCTCTGTCCTACTGCCATTAAACGAGACTTGATCAGACTCCTGTCTTGTCTCCATTTCTTGTGTCTTGCCTTTCCCATTTCCCACTCCCTCCTCCAAGGTACCCACGAATAACTGGTTCCGCGGGTCGGGACAAGAGTGACCTGAGGTAAAGCCATCCATGACTTCTGGACAGCGGTGGGTGCCTTGGCTGGTTGGTCAGGGACCTGGAAATAGACAGATAGGAAAACCAGTGTTGAGCAGATATGAAGAAGAATTGTACAGATCCATCTATGGGAGAGGGACAAAATGTGCAGATCTTTGTGTCTCATGTTAATAATGCCCACCAGAGAGCACTGACTGCAGACAACAAACTCTGCAAACAGATGGACAAAACACGTCCAAGGCGTGTCAGCCAGCCTCTCTCCTCAGCCAGGCAGTGCTTGTGCAGTGAGTCCATGAACAGATAGAAACTGCGTATGGGCTCTGACTCACCAAGGTTGATCTTGGCAATACTGCTGCTGAGTGCCCAATAGCCAGCAAAATAGACTAACATGAGCCCTCAATATGGTACAGACCCTAAGAGAGTATCAAAATCTATTTGGTAAGAAGTTGGCCACTGTTCCTTATTGGAGCAGTCAATCTCTACCATCTTTGAGAGTGTACTGTACTTTTCTACCATTCGATCCAGCAATCCCACTGCTGGGTATCTACCTAAAGGAAATGAAATAATTTAGTCAAAAAGACACCTGCACTTGAATGCTTATCGCAGCACAATTCACAGTTGCAAAGATGTCGAATCAACCTAAGTGTCCTTCAATTCATGAATAGATAAAGAAAGTGTGGTATATATATATCATGGAGTACTACTTGGCCATAAAAAGGAATGAAATAACGTCATTTGCAGCAACATGAAGTGAACTGGAGACCATCATCCTAAGTGAAGTATCTCAGGAATGGAAAACCAAGCCCCATGTGTTCTCACTAATAAGTGGAAGCTAATAGATGGGTACGCATAAGCACAAAGTGATATAAAGGACGTGAGAAATCAAGAGATGGGGAGGGCGGGACAGTGGGTATAGGATAAAAGCTTATCCATTGGGCACAATGAACACTATTCTGGTTATGGGCACACCAAAAGCTCTGACTTATGCCCTATACAAGATATCCATGTAATAAAAACACTTGTACCTACTTAATTAATATGTCGAAATAAATAAAGAAAGAAAAGTTTAAATAAAACTAAAAAAAAAGTTGGTTATATCAGACTCCCACTCTGGGACAGAGGTGGGACAGTGACTCATTCTTACCGGAATTGACATCTACTCAAGATACGGGTTTACAGGTTTGCCTTCCCTAGCCACAATGCCTTTGCCAGCACCACCATCTGAGTGCTCTTGCCTAATTTGCTATCATGGGATCCCATGTAACATCACCTCAGCAAAAGGGATCTATTTTATTGTTCAGGATGAAAGAGTAAACAAATAGTTGTAAGATCCACTGACTTTACCATATGCTGAATCCACTGGAACAGTGAGCCTAATAGCACAATGGAATGGTCTGTAAAAGATCAACTAATGCGTCAACTTGATAGCAACATCCTGTGGGGTTGGAATGCTGTACTACAGGATGCAGCATAGGCTCTGCAGTGCTCGGGGCATGGTGCTGTGCACTGACAGCTAGCTATCTTCTAATTCAATTCAATTCTGGTACTATCTACCTGGAGATAGCAAAGGTATCTCCCACAGATCCCGCAGGTTGAGGGCTCAGTCCCACAAGACTACATCCCACTTCACACTGTAGTCACAAGTAGTAGGTTATGACCTGTACTTCTGACTGACCAGCTATAAGTTAGGGCTCCCATGACCCTCCTTGGGTTCAATAAATTTGCTAGAGTGGCTCACAGAACTCAGGGAAACACTTCACCTACATTTACTCATTTATTGTAAAGAATATTACAAAGAATACTAATGAACAGCCAGATGGAAGAGATGTATAGGGCAAGGCATGTGGAAAGAGACATGGAGCTTTCATGCCCTCTCCAGGTGTGCCACCCTGCTAGAACCTACCACATGTTCAACTCTCCAGAAGCTCTCCTAACCCAGTCCGTTGGGGTTTTCATGAAGGCTTCGTTATGTAGGCATGATTGATTACATCACTGGCTATTGGTAAATATTTATTCTCTCTCCCCTCCTGGGAGGTGAAGAGTGGGATTGAAAATTCCAACCCTCTAATCACATGATGAATTTCCTTGGCAACCAACTCTTATGCTGGGACTGTCCAGGAGCCCCCAGCCACCAGTCATCTCATTAGCATACAAAAGACACTCTTATCAATCCGGGGATTTAGGAGCTGTATGTCAGGAAATGAGGGATGAAGACCAAATATATATTTGAAAATATCACAGTGGGCTAGTCTTAAAATCGAAGCTTCTTACAGACTCTCAGTTGGATTTCGGAACTAAGTCACAGTAACCTTCCAGCTGGGAGTGGATCAGAGTCATATGCAACAAAAGAAATTTTGAATGTCTTTGGTAGCAGCATAAACTGAGTCTGTGGGGCTCTTGCAAGCACCCAGGAAGGATGGATCTCTTCGATATATTCCATCAGGCTGAGAAGGTCAAGGAGGACAGAGGAGAGACAGAAAGCTTAAGAGAGCATCCCAAAACAGCCTGAAAAATAATGAAAGACCCTGAACTTTTTGATTGTAGGAAACATTCAGTTTAGAAAAAGAAAATCAGGTCACCTAATCTCAAATTTTAAGGAACATTCAGACATCCTTGAGGTACCTTAATGTTCCAGGTATGGACTTGAATTAAATGGGTTTTCTTTTTATTTTATTGTTTGTTTACGGACTTTGAGGAGGTAAATGTGGAAGAGAATCCTGGGCAAGTGTTTTAGGGTCAATTAATGTCAATCTTGTAGGAACTCTTTCAGAGAATAAAAAAAGGAGGGAATAGTTCCCAACTACTTTAATGAGATCTGCATAACCTTGATTCAAAAACACACCAAAGACATCATGAGAATATAAAACTTAAATATTGATACCTCTTATGGACTTAAGTGAAAAAAATGTTTTAAAATATTAGCAATTCAAACCCAGTGATATATAAAAGCATATATCACAACCAACTAAGGTTTATTCCTGGTATGCAAGGTTGGTTTAATATTTGAAAATTAATCAGTGTGGTTTACCACATTAGAAAATGCCCTAGTTTGATATAAAAAAACTTAAACAATCATAATTTTGTTTTTTTCTAAAATTAAAATATTTTTTCAAAATAGCTCTGCTTATAAGAACACTCATGGAATTTTGCTACCAGTTAGGACATAGAAGCCTAACATAGCTCCTGATGTAACAAGAAGAAAACACTGGACAAACTTTTAAAAATTATATATATATATGTAAATATATATATGTTTATACATATATTTTAAAACTATCAAAGAACTGTGGACACAGATAAGACTAAATGAACTAAATTCCACAGAGGGAACAAGCTATTCCTAAATAAGTACAGATGAATATAGATGAGTACAGTTTTAACTTTGGAAGAAGTTGCCAAGTTAAGGTAAAAAATAGGTAGAATAATTAGCCTGCCATAGGCAGGGGAGTTTTTCAGGGACAAGGACAAATCACCTAAGCTTCTAAAGCTAAATGTGGTTTAGCCTGGCAGATTGAAATCTGGGAAAGTACCAAACGGAATGCCTTCTGCTTCCTGCCTGCCAATTCTCTTCCACAAGAATTTTGCTGAGTAATCAGTGGCACTGAGAAGCAAAGGGAAAGGCTGGAAGAGAGAGAGAAAACTTGTATATTCACAGTGCTTACACACCAAAGTCCTGCAGAATGGAGGGACTTGATTCTACCTTCAAGATATTTGAACCCAGAGGTTAACCATAAATAACCAAAGGCTCAACCCTGACTCACCTTAATTTCTGATTAAATTGATCTTATCATCCCTATTTACAATATCTGGCATAAAATAGAAAAAAAAAGAATCATGAAGAAACAAGAAAATATAATCCATAATAAAAAAAATTAGATCATTAGAAGCAGTTCCTATAAATGATAAAAATGTTGGTATAACAGATAAGAACTGTAAAATGACTATTATAAGTACATTAAATAATTTAGAGGGGAAATTGGGGGAAAACAAGTGAAAAGATAGAGAATTTAAGTAGACAAATGAAAACTCTACAAGAAACCAAATGAAAATTCTAAAGCTGTAAAATAAATTATATGAAATAAAGAATTATTTAAATGGGTATAACAGCAGACTAGATAAAGCTGAAAAATGGATTAGTGAACTTAAAAACAGAGTAATTGCAAACAGCCATACAGAAGCACAAAAGTGTAAAAAGGAAAGGAAGAAAAATAAAAGCATCAAGACCTGAAGTATAATATGCAATGATCTAACATATGTATAATTGGAATCCAAAGGAAAAGAGAAAGAAAATAAAATCGCACAACTCTTTGAAGAGATATGGCTGAAAAACTGATGAAAGACATCAACCCACATGGAAGACAAATACAAACAAAAAAAATTACTCATTTGCACATCATAACCAATTGCTAAAACCAAAGCTAAAAAAGACCTTACCAAGAGCCAAAGAATAAAGGACCAATTGGATTCTTTAAAAAGAAACAATAAGAATGGTGGCTATTTTCATTAGAAACAATAAAAATCAGAAGATGAAAAAATGATGGAAGAAAAAGTACTGTTTACCTAAAATTATATATCATGGAAAATATTCTTCAAGAAAAAAGGGAAAAAAAAATTCAAGGAAAAATATGTTGAGAGACTCTGTTACCAGCAGACCCACACTACAAGAAATAATAAAGGATGTTTTCGAGGAGATGTGGGGTGACATCAGAGAAATGGTGGAGTAGGGAACTCCAAGGTCCCATTTATCCACAAAAATAGTAAGAGAGTCTTTCAGGCTTAAATGAAAGGACACTAAACAGTTACTCAAATCTACATGAAGAAATAAAGAACACCTGTAAAGGTAACTGCAAAGGTAAGTTTAAAATTCAGTATCAATGTATTTTTAGTTTGTAATGCCTCTTTTTTCCATATGATTTAAAAGACAACTACATAAAACAGTAATTATAATTGATGCTGATTGGCACACAATGTATAAAGATGCAATTTGTGACAATAATAACATACATAAAGAGAGAATGGAGCTATATAGTAGGAAAAGTTTAGTATATTGTTGCAACTGAGTTGGCATTAATCTGAACTAGATTGCTTTAAATTAAGATGTTAAGTGTAATCCACAGGGGAAGCACTAATAATGGGAAAATATATAGTTAAAGAAATGAGAAGGAGAACAAAATGATACATTAAAAAATATCCATTTAACACAAAAGAAGTCAGTAATGGAGGAATTTAAGAATAAAAATATATAAGATATATAGAAAACAAACAGCAAAATGGCAGAAGTAAATCCTTATTTGTTATTTCATTAACTATAAAAGGATTAAATTCTCCAATTAAAAGACACCAATTGGCAGAATGGATAAAAATATATGATCCAAGTAAATGTTATCTGTAAGAGACTCGCTTTATAACTAAAGACACAAATTGGTTGAAAGTGGAAGAATGGAAAAAGATACTCCATGCAAAAAGTAACAAAAAGAGAACTGGAATGGTTACACTAATATCAGACAAAATAGATTTTAAGACAAAAATTGTTATAAGAAACAGAGAAGGATGTATATATAATGATAAAATGGTTAATCAATCTTTCAAGAAGGCATAACAATTACAAACATGTATGCACCTAACAACAGAGTCCTAAAATATATGAAGCAGATATTCACAAGATGGAAGGAAGAAACAGATAGTTCTATTAATCAGCAATAATTGGAGACTTCAATATCCCACCTTCAGTAATGGATAGAACTTCAAAACAGAAAATTGGCAGGTAAATAAAAGATGAGAAAAACTGTATAAGCCAACTAGGTCTAATAGATATATATATATATAGCACACTCTACCAAACAACAGCAGAATATATTCTTCTCAAGTGAACATGGAAAATTCTTCATGCTGTATCATATATTAGGTCACAAAACAAGTCTCAATAAATTTAAAACTTTGAAATCATACAACATATCTTCTCCTACCACAATGGAATGAAACTAGAAGTCAATAACAAAAAGGACTTCAGAAATTTCACAGGTATGTGAAATCTAAACAAAACATTCACAATGCATATATCTGACAAAGGAATCATAGCTGAAATATGTAAGAACTCTCACATCTCAACAATAAGAAGACAATTTAATTTAAAATGGGCAAAAGATTTGATCAAGCATTTTACAAAAGAAGCTACCCAAATACTAGGATGCTCAATATCATTAGTCATCAGGGTGATGTGATTAAAGCCACAGTGACTACATTACACACCCACCAAAAGGGCTAAAAATAAAAAAATTAAACACCTGATTATATCAAGTATTGGCAAGGATGCAGAGTATATATTGCTGGTAGGAGTTAAAATGGTTAAAACCGCTTTGTAAAACTGTATGGCAATTTTTAATAAAGTTATACATTCACCTACCCTGTGACTGAACAATTCTACTGCTAGGTAAATAACCAAAAGAGATAAGTGCACATGTTCACAAAAAGACTGGTATGAGAATGTTCATAGTAGTTTTATTCATAATGCCCTCATAATAGCCCCACACTGGAGACACACAAATGTTCATCGACAGGAGAATGGATAAATAAATTGTGGTACATTCATACAATTGAGTAGTAGTCAGCTATAAAATAAAAGAAATTATTAAAATATGCAACCATAAGGATGAATCACAGAAACACTGCCTTGATCCAAAGAAGACAGACGATGTCAGTGGGGAGTACTAAGGAGATAGGGGCGCAAGGGAACTTTGTGGGGTTGCAGGGGGAGATACGCAAATGTTTTATGTCTGGGCTTGGTAAGATGCATAAAGCTATACACTCAAGCTTTGTTTGCTTCACTTTAGGTAAATTATATTTCAACAACTTGCTGAAAAATAAATAAATATGGTCCTATTTCTAAGGACTTTTTTGGGACCATCATACCCAGCGTGTTGGAAGTCCAGGCCATTTTTGTATTCATTCACTGACACTCCTGGGTCACCATTGCTCCAACTTGAACTCTGGTGCTCAGGCTGGATGAATACATTGCTGACTTCCACATCTGCCCCTCTGGACATGTTCCAAAGGCCAAATATTGAATTTGGTCAGCTCTTCAAAACTCACACCCAGTGGCCAAAATCCCAGCTCAGGCCACAGCCTTAAAAGCACACTGGGCCATTCCAGGAACTGCACAGCTCTCTGCCAGCAGCACAAGCTCATTCATCTGTCCAGGTGAACCCTCCCTGACTTCCCCTAAGAAAGAATGAATCAAGAAGAGGCTACCTAAGTGTGCAGTTGTACTGCACAGACTGTGGCATGTGTGAGAATCCCAGTCCACAAACTCAGGAACGCCGTAAACATAATGTTATTTTTCTCTAATCCAGCTTAATTTCTACTTGAGTGCCCATGAACACCCTGTTGAATTCCCTGCCACCACTGCTGGGTTTCAGATCCAAGCCTGTGGGTCCATCCCCGCTCACTGTTCTGCACCTCTGTTCCACTCTTGGTCTAGAGTTGAGCAGGGCATCTTAATGTTACCTTTGTGTGCTGTCACTGCAATGGATTGCGGGCAGGGGAAGGTGTTGAGGTACAAATGAACTCCTAGCATATGCTGACCCAGAGATCACAAACTTAGTAATGTTCGTGAGCATGAGTCTTCTCTAGTTCCTCTGAAGGTGAAGGCTTTTGAACCTCAGAAATGCAGAACTGATTCCTAGCTTTGAGGCTTTATGCTGTGTCGTCCTTCCCCGAGGCCATGAATGTAGAATCTCTGAAGTGGAAAAGGGGCCAAACAGGTACATGGAGTTCAGGAGAGTGTAATATTGCAAAATACTACCCCTCCACACATCAAGGAGAGAGTTTGGATCTCCCATTAACTTCACCAAATAACTAATATGTGCAAGACTCTGTGGGCAGGAATGGGGGAGGGATATGGAGGAAAATAAAGGATAAAGTTTGCCTTGGAGAGCTCAGATTCAGGGGAGGAAGTTACCATGCAGGTAGCTCTAATAGAAGATAGAATGTGGTAAGTGCTCCGACTAAGGTTTGAACAGGCATGGAGGGCAAAGAAAGAAGGTAGTTGAGCTAAGGCAACCCCGAAGATGCCCACTCATTTTCCACCCCATAATCATAGCTGTTGGATCAATGGCTTCAGGATTCCACATCAGGGAGCTCCCAGCCCCTTGCCTGGTCCTCACCTTGAGGGCACTTTCCACCCCATCCTCCCTCTTTGAGCTTCAAACCCTGTCATCTAAGCCCAGAGGGTTGCAGGGCCACATCAAGGAAGAAAGAGTGCTTCAATCCCTGTCCAAAGCGGGGCTTGACAAATAGGAAAAGGTCCTATGAATTGTTGCAGTAAAGTCCCAAATCTGTTGGCATTTGCCCATATCACATGCTTGGTTAGTTCCCGTCTACACTGACTCTGGGCTTGGCCATGTGACTTGCTTTGGCAATGAAACAATAGCAAATGTGATAAAAGTAGAGGCTTGAAAATGCTTGTATCTTGGGGTTTGCCTCCTTCTGCTGCTCTTTGGGACCCTGCAGTCATCCCCGTGGACCAGTCTGGCTGCCTACTGAGTGAAGAGAGTCACAGGATTCAGTCGCCTCATTGCTCCAGCTGACGGCCACCCAACCCATGGACGTAGTCTCCTGGATGCCTGGCTGCTGACCGCAGATGCCTGAGTGGGCCTAGCTGAGAGCAGGAGAGCTGCCTGAGTGAGCCCTGTTCAAGCTGCTGACCCACAGAAACATGGGTTATGTCCCAGGGTGGTTTGTTACACAGCCATAGATAACTGATACAGAAATCAGTATGTAGAAATATATGTAAAATACACCAGGCAGAATGTTACATCATTCATTAGTGTGTTTCTAGCTGCTCTTGCTAAGATATAGGAAGAATGTGGTGAGACAGGGAAAAAAAAAGCGATTGCTGCCAAACATTTCAGTCTCAGATTATTGATTCCAGAAAGTCAGGCCTCAGAGGGGGCAGAAAAGGGTGGAGGAGAGTGGAGAGAAGGAGGAACCTGTGGATCCTGAACAGAAGGGGTTTTCATCCTGCTTTCTGGCTGGAAAGGGGGCATGACCCGGACCCAAGGGTGGAACGGTAATGTGCACATGTAAGAAGGCCCACAGCCCAGCTCACAAGTGGCTGGGTCCCACTCCCCCAAAGTGACCCACAAAGGACATGAGTCTTCTGGGCATATAGGGTCACTGGGCAGGGATGATGGATGTTGAACCTTGTGGGGATCAATGATTGAGAAGCAGGTGGCCCTGCTAGCCCCCTACCCCCACTCCATGTCTTAGCACTGAAACCCACGGATTATGATCCCAGCTCTGGAATTGAGGAGGGGGTTAGGAAACCCAGAAAAAGTTGAAGCTAAGTTTTCCCACCACAGTGAGGGCTCTGCATCCTAACTTAGCATCATAAACAATAAAGAACATTAATTTTGGTACTAAGTCTTGGATAGTTACATTCCTGTGCACTCCTTTACTCTCAATGATTGTCATGGGAGTCAAGCTCTAAAAGTTCAGCTCCTTTCAACTGGAGGAAATGAATTATTTAAATAACTTATGAGTAATCATGTTAATCTTATATAACCATTATGTAATATTTATTGTTTTTGTTATTATTATCTTGCTTCCACTGTGCTAAGTGCTTTACAGACCATTACTTTATTTCATCTTTCTACAAACTGTATGAAGTGGGTATGGTTACTTCCATTTAATAGAAAGAGCATTAAGGCTTAGTAGAACCAAGTACTTAGTTCCCCAACTTCCGAATCTGAGCTTTTACCCACTACTATACATTGCAAATTTGTCTTTGGAGACAAGCAATATAGCTGCGCAGATTTCAAGAGAATTACAACTATAATAGGAGGGGGCTAGAGATGACCAAAGCCTCTCAGCTGCTATGTTTGGGATGTGGTTTGTCTCCGCCAAAACTCGTGTTGAAATTTGATCCCCCATGTGGCAGTGTTGGGTCTAGCGGGAGGTGTCTGGGTCATGGGATCAGATTCCTTATGGATAGATAAATGCCCTCCCACAGGAGTGAGTGAGTTCTCTAATGGATTAATTCCCAGGACAGCAGGTTGTTAAATAGGGTCTGGCGTCCTTGGTTTCTCTCTCGCTTCCTCTCTCACCACGTGATCTCTTTGCACACGCCTGCTCCTCTTCTGCTGCCCATAATGCGTCAAAGTAGCCTGAGGCCCTCACCAGATGCCCCAGCCCAACCTTGAACCCTCCATCCCCCAGAATTGGGAGCCAAGTAAACCTCTTTTCTTTATGTTACCCAGCCTCAGGTATTCTGCTGTAGCAACACTAAGCAGACTACAATGTCATCAGAGAGATGGGGACAGTGTTGGAGAGGGGTAGGGCTGGGGCCAGAACCCAGTGTTCTTCTCTACATAGATGGTAGAGGTTTCGCACTTTACTCTGCCAGGGTGGAGGAACTCACAGTCTGCCAGGCACTGTGGACTAACGGGTGACATGCGTTGTCTCATTTGATCTTCATGACAACCTTGAAAGGAGGATTTAGCATCATTTTAAATATGACAAAACTGTGGTTTAGAAAAGTTATTACCTTGCCCAAGGTCCTGGATGCTGAATTTAGAATCAGCATTTGAAAGTAATACTCTATTATTAATAGAAGGCCTGTGCTTTTAACTCCTGTCTTACCTGCCTGGGGAAAGCAGTGCTTACCCAGGGAATGAACTGATACAGGTAGATTTTCTGTCAGTTGGGGGCCACAAGAGTGTTCCTACACCCTTAAAAGAGCCCTCCACCCCACCCCATATGCCACCTCCCAGACCTGTTTGCTGGCTGTGGAAAGAGCTTTCCTTCTGCTCTTCCCCAGATTAGATCTCCAGGGACAGCTAAGTGTTCTATTCGCCTGAAGCCCCAAGAGCATGCAACACCAGGAGACCACTCCCTGCTGTTCTGCCAGGGCACTATTCCCTGCTGTCCTCTGCAGGAAACAAAGCACTTTGCCTGCAATGGGGAGAGTGATCTGTTCATTAGTCTCACCTAAACGCCAAAACACCTCCAGGGCTGGGGGACAGGGGTTCTTGGAGAAGGAGAACAAATATCCCTGGCATTCTCTAAGTGGCCCAGGGTCCTGGAAAGGGGCCAAGATGAAGGTTTGCTTTGCTTTTCTTTGGAGATATTTGGCCTTTCTTGTCAATCAACATCCAAAACAAAGGGACCAATCCTATGCCAGCCTGCCTCAGACTAGATAGGACCAGGCCAGTGCCTGGATGCAGAGAAGTTACCCCAGAATCCCCAAATGTTCCTGATGGAAGGACCCTGAGAGAGCATCTCCTGCAAGCCTCTCAACATGCAATGGGAAACCAAGATCTAACATGGGACTGATAGTTTCATGTTTCCTTTTTCCTTAAGAGACATGGTTGACATGTGTCTTTACCATCAGGCTTTAAAAGTTAATTTGTCATGCATAACAATATTAATTGCAATAGTCAAAAACTGGAAACAACTCAAATGTCCATCATTCATAGAATAAATGAATGCATGAACAGGACAAATAAATTGTATGCATATAATGGAACATTATACAGCAATGAAAAAGAATTAACTGCTACTTTATGCATATGAAATGAATGAATTGCCCAGATAAAGTCAAACTAAAAAAGCCAGACACAAAGCATACATATTGCATAAGTCCTATAACAGAAAGTTCAAGAACAGTGAAGTTAATCTACGGAGACAAAAGTCAAAATAGTGGTTGCCTGGTGGGATGGATGATGACTGTGAGGCTTCTGGGATGCGGGGAATGTTCCAGATTTTGATCTGTGTAGTGTGGCAACAAAAGCAAAAATTGTTGTGTGCACTAAGGATTTGTGTGGTTTTCTATATGCATGTTATATGTTATACTTTAACAAAAAAGTAAAAGCAAATAGTGAATATTTCTTGAGTTCATGCATTAAAATCACTTAGAGGTGCATCAAGAAACTCTGAAAGGCAGCCACAAGGTATCAAGGGAGGGTAGATCTAGATAAGAATTTGAGTGATTTTTATTTTTTTCATAACTTTCTGTATTGCTTGAAACTTTGCTTACAATGAGCATGTACTATTTTTATAATCAGAAAAAAACCAGTTGTTTTATTTGGAGGAAAGACATAACTGAAGTAAAATAAAAGCAATAACCCTCGAAGATCTTAACGGAGGAAGACTCCAAAGGAAGTACGATGGCACATCATAAACACTCAGTAAATATCTGGGAATGAATGAATAACCCCATGAGGTCATTTCAACAGTCCACAAAACTGAGGCTCAGGGAGAAGAAGTCCTTTGAAATCACATCTCCAAATTACAGAAAAAAAGGTTTTGTCCTCATAAAGTGATGTGTCCCTGGGAGGCATCCAGGGCCCAGGGGTCCCCGCCCCAGTCTGGGCAGGTCTCAATCACTGTGGGAGAGGATGGGGGCTTCCTTGGAGGGTCCTCTAACCAGGAAGACTGGTGCATTGTAGTGCCGACCCCAAGATCAGCACAGGCATGTTCACCCTCACAGTCGGTTTCTAAGAGACCACTGGGTGCTTGGCACTGTGTAGACAGCTAAATAGGTCATTGAATTTACTCTTCTCAGCCACTCTTTAAAGGAGGTCTTGGTGGCTGCATTTTGTGGATGAGGAAGCAGAGGTTTGCCCAAGGTCCCACAGCTGGTGTGGCAGAGATGGAGGTTCTAAGGTGAAGGCCTTGGAGGCCCCGTATACCATTGACTCTGCATGGATCCAAATACACTCCACAGATTTATTCACCGCCAAACCCCCAAGCACAGCACAAATCTAGCCTACCTTTCTGGGGACCCTCCTGTTCAAGTACCTGCCCTAAGTCCCAAGGCCAGCATTTCAAAAAGCTTGAGTGTCTGAGCCTACAGAGGACAGGAGAGGGTAGCTCCAACTGGTGGCACCGAATGGACAGGTCCCTTTCAGGATAGACACAGGAGTCAAGAACTTGCTTTCTCATTGCTGTTATGATGGAAGGCCTCCTGAAGAAGATTTCCAAACGAGAATGGCTAGAAAAAGCAGCTTGTACTGCCGCGCAGCCTTCCCAGCTGGGAGCCAGGAACACTAAGGAAGCGGTTGCATTTCCGTCCAGAGTCCCCAATGAAAAATCCAACTTAGAAAGAAGATTACAGATTCACATGGAAGTTTTGAGCTAAGAAGGTTCAGTGCTCTGAGTCTATCCATTTTTAAACTACGTCTCCTGCAACACTGGCTTGGCAGAGGAGCCTCTGGGGCCACAGAGAATGGATCTAGGTAACGCTCCTTCCCTCTGCCTTCAAAGGACACTCTCCCCTTCTAACAGTTTTATTAGGTTAAAGCAGTCATCTCAACCAAGGTGATTTTGTCCCCCAGGGGACATCTGACAATGTCTGAAGACATTTTTGATAGTCACAACTCGGGGAGTGGTACTGATATCTACAGGGTAGAGGCCAGGATTTCTGCTAATCACCCTACAGGGCAGCCTCCCACAATTATCTAGCCCAAAAGGTCAATAGTGCTAAGGCTGAGAAACCCTGGGCTACACATAGGATATTGTCTATATTTGACATTTTTGACCTTCAAAAAAACCCCAGCAGTTTCATATAATTCATACTGAGTTTCTATAGATTTCAACTGAAGAGAAGGTTCCAGAGTATTTTTAAAATTTGCAAACTATTAATCAAATCCAAACCCCTCCTTGCACAGATGGCAACAATATGGCCCAGAGAGGGTAAGGGGATTTCCTAAGGCCACACAGCAGTGAGAGTAGATCCAAACCTGAATACAGACCCCCTTTGCCCCTATTAACCCTCATGGTTGACACAGAAGCCTGCCCTCCATCACAGGCTCACCCCTCCAACCACGGGAAATGGCTCCTTTCTTCCTTGCTACTCTAATGCTCTGCCCCAGAAGTTTCACAGAGAGTTGTTTCCCTTCACAAACTTGAGCTGATATTCATTCAGAACTCAAAAGAAAATGTTTCCTTAAAAAGAAAGAAAAGGGGAACAAAAGAACTTTATCTCCAGACAGCCATGCAAAGTGAGGCCAGCTGCAGGGAATTAAGCAAGATTAATACCCGCTGGCGTTGATCAGCAAAGAAAAGGTATGTGAGAGGCACATTGGGAGTGACAAGGCATTCCTCTCGAGGAATAATAGCTCTGCTTCAGATGGACGAGGAGCCTTTCACGCTGAAAGAATGAGCCCAGTGCCACCCCACAATAAAGCCTGTGCAGAGACCTGCAAGAGACGAGGAGAACCTGGCTCTTAGGAAAAATGAAACTGTGATGCTGCGGCCATGTCCAGGGGCTGAGAAGGCCCTTGGTGACTGTCCAGGTCAAAAGAAGCAAATGAGCTAATCAGATTTGGGATGAGGAACAAGGGTCCAGCTTGCCCTCCCTCTGCAGCCAGGGAGCTGGAGGGCAGTTTACCTGCCCATGTACAGTATTCGCCTTGCACACGCTCATTGTAGTAGGACACTTACATCCCAGCCACTCGGTGCCTTGCCCCAGTTTTGTTCAAACATTTTTCTGAGAAGTGTGTGTGGGAAGGGCTCAGCTAATCCCACGTCTGCGTGGTATAATGGGGAAACAAGCACAGAGAGGGGAAGGGGTTTGTGTGAGTCGGGGAAGAGCTGCCAACTTCTCCCATAACCAGGGCAGGGCCCTTTCCCAGAAAGGAAGGGAAATAAAACCCAGCAAGCACACACCTTGTGGGCATCTTATTAAAAGTTTTGTTTTGTTTACTTTTAATTCCTCACTATAAAGTTAAAATAAAGCTCCATAGACAATGAATACATAAAGCTGCCAGCCCATACAGTTTGGGAAGCAGATCCCCTGTTCTTGGTAAGGAAGCCTTTCCCCTTACAAAATGCATGTACTCAGCTCTGGCCTCTCCAGAATTTCTGTTTATCAAAGCATCATTTATTTTCGCTGGCGCACTGGGCGCCAGCACTATTGGAGGGTTGGAATCACCTGCCAAGACCTGAATTCCCCCAGCTTCTCTCTGACGGTTTCCATGGCAAACACTTACGCCTCCCATTTTGTACGTAGGATTTAGGCCAAACCAAAGCCTCTTGCAAATGGTTTTTCTGACCCCACCAGTGCTGTCTCTCTTTTTCTCTTATCTATCAATGGGTTTTATTTTAATCTGAAGGCTTACAATTATGTTGCAGCTGTTCTGGGATTGTCTGTCTGTTAGCACGTGGCTTCAGCAGCCAGTGCCAGCCAACATTCCTCATCCTTGTTCCTCCCAACAGGGAATGAAAGAAATCCTTAGTGAGGACTGTAATGAGAGCCAGGAGAATTCACCCTCAAAAGCAACCCTTCCCCTTTGATCTTGGGGCCTTTTTGACTGTGTGTTCGTTGCTGTCACTGCTTTGATCCTTCTCCTGCCAAAAGGCACCAAAGATTTTCCATGTCCTCTGTTCTGTTTAGAATGAAACAGAAACTTCAGTTGCTGATGGGCCAGGACAGCCGGCCACAGAGAAGGAGAAATGGGAACGTCCGCTCTCTAACAGTGACTATACATTTGGGGATGCTGTGATCCACGAGGCATGGAAAGGGCAATAGAAATTTCCTTACCTGATGCCTTCTGTCCAGTTTGGTCAAGTCCCCAGGGTGGCAGGATGTTGTCACTGTGCACCACTTCCTGCGGAGACAGGGAGAGTGTCATGGAGATCACTCTGGTTGGTTTCTTCTCCCAATCCTGACCAACATCCTGTGACACTGTTGTTTATTCAAACTCTTCCCCAGAAGATATTCACTATGGAGTACAGTCATCAGAGGCACCGTCCTACAGCTGTCAGGGTCCCGGGCTCAGGGCAGTTTGAAGGGCACTCAGAAGACACAAAAGTGGGATCACTGTCAGATACAGTCCTCTACCCCCTGATTTAGAGGAAGACACGGAGGGCTTCATGGAATTTCCATCTCCCACCTGTTGTCTGTAATGTTACCATTGGACACTCACAACAAAAATGCCTGGGAGGAGGGTGTGGGGTGATGAGACTCTAGGCCCTCAGAAGAGTTTACAGACCAGAAGAATCCAGGTCCACATGGAAGTTCTGGAGATCAGGAGAAAGACGGGAGCGGAGAGGTGAAAGAAAGACACTGAGTATAAAGAAGCAGGGGCTACACAAACTGCCTCCTTCGCGGTTCTGAGGAAGTGCCAGCCCGGGGGAAGGCCACTGTACCTCTACTAGTCATCAGGCTGAACTGAGACCCCTTTGACCACCAAGCCCTGGACCAGGAGTTGTTACAGAGCTATGCAGAAGGAAAAAAAAAAAAGACACAGCTACTGCATTCAAAGATACTGCTTTTGAGTTGGGGGAAACAGGACACTCCCTGACGTGAAAGCAACCAGGATGCTCACCAGTGTACCAGTCTGCAGGTGTCAACATGCTTCCTACTCCAGACTGCGCGGTCCAAGGGGACAGGAGGCATGTCTGCCTTATAAACTGACATGCCTAGCACAGCGTGTGGAACCAAACCAGGGGCTCCATCAACATTTGTTTAATTAATAAACTAGTTAACCAGAAAAGAGAAACAAAGAGCCTGAGTGGAAAAAATTGTCACTGTGTGGTGATTTAGAGGCAAGAGATCTGAGTTCCAGTCTTGTTTCTGCCAGTATGAGCACTTTTGAGCTGGGAGGCCCAGGCGAGTCACACCAACCTCTCTGGTCTTCAGTTTCCCCATTTACAAAAGGGAGACTGTGATTTTCCTAACCCACAGAGATACAATGGCAGTCCAACTGCTTTGTGGGGGCTAATGAGGGAGAAATGTTAGAGAAAGGGGAGGGAGGGAAAAGCAGAGCTAAGTGGGATCCTCGGGTTGGCTCCTTAGCAATGTCATTCTCTCAGCAGTTTGAGATCTTACTGGGGTCCTTCTAGCTCTGACCTTCTTAGCAGACCTTTCACATCAGAAGTTGCATGGACTGGAGAACTAACTGGCTTAAAGCGGAGCATTCACAGGGCCATCAAAGAAATCGTCTGGTCAAGAAGGATTTAGAATATAATTGCTACTCTTCTCCATAGTAAAAAGTCTTGTGTTGCAAGGGGTGCAGGAAGGAAAATATTTACAACTGCATGGGAAAGAAATTATAAGTTATCACAATCATTAACTTGTAGGCACCTAATAACATAGCTTCAAAATATATAAAGCAAAAACTGACAGAAAAATAAGGAGAATTGGGAAATCTCTACTCCTGGTGAGATGATTTGAGCAACACAGCACTTGCTAAACAGGGAACCCAGACTATACCTGGAGAGAGACTTCTCATGTCTGGGACTGAGAAGAATAAAAAGGTAATGAGGGAAAAGAGCTTTCTGAACTTTAATTTCTCTGTAGAGGTGAAGAATTAACTTGGTCATGAAGGAGATCCAGTCCAACTCACTGTGGTTTCCTTGGGATTTGGGGCCAAAGCCCAAGCTAGCAATGAAATGTGGCTGTGCTTCTGGTTGTTCTCTGTGAATCTCCTTATGAACCTGCCAGTGAGGAACACCAGGGTGAGGGAAGAATTAAAATTAAGTGTGATAGACCCAGACAGTACTCGATGGCAGAGTGGAATGAGAATTTATGAGCTTTGTAGGAAGTCTGAGTAGAACAAGAGAAGGCATATCATAAGGTGCCAACTATAGATTCACCGCAAGATTCTTGACTTACCCCACTCTTGGACCTCTCAGGGTCACATCACTACTACCAGTACCACCATCCGCTGGGTGATTACACAGGCACTGTGTAAGTGTGTTATTGCATGGTCTCTGTTAATCTTCACAAACACTATTTCAAGTGGGAGTTTTTATCACTATTCCCATTATACAGAAAAGTAAACTGAGGCTCAGAAAAATTAATTGATTTTCCTGCAGTAGCACAGTTAGTAAGTGACAGAGTAAGTAATAAGTGAAGTAAAAATACTCATCTGGCACCGCAGAATGGCAATAGATGCCGTCACGCTTCTGGTCTCAGGGCAGACCTTCCCTCTCCTCCCCGGCAACACCCCATGTTTCCAATCCATACCTTCCCATATATCACTCTAGAAGACAGTGAGCAACACGAGTGGCAACTTGTCTTGTTCTTCCCTGGGTCCCCAACTTCTAGTGCTGTATCTCACCCAAAGAGGGTATTAGGATATTTTATTAAATTGAATTGAACAGATTGACAAAAATAATCCAAAATCTACCATACCCAAGCTCATCCATATAAATGGAGGCACTTGGCTACTTGTGTCTCAAGATTCATAAACTTTCTTTCCAAGCAGGTTGCTCAATGTGCCAGTGGCCCAGGGCAAGAAGTTCGTCTCTCCAAACTTCCTGGCACAGCAAAGTCCTGCCCTCCCCATCCTTGATATTCGCCAGGCCCCACATCCAGGCCTGCATCACACAAGCAAATTCCTTAGCAGACTAATAGTGCATGGTTCTGACGCTGGTGTTATAAAGTGAGGGGAATTTCATGGTTGAGGGTCTTCTAGTCCCAGTTGCTTTTCTCCTTTTCTCCAGGATACCCTCACATCCCACAAAATCTGAGATTAAACATGATTCTTCCTTCCCTGCCCAGAGCAAGCACCAATTTCTCCAGGAAAACCTGTCTATGGTCTAAGCGCTGCAAGAAAGCCTGAAATGTAGACAAGGCTGGGACTTAGCATCTAGGTGCTGACACAAAGCCTTCACGATTACAAAACCATAACCACCCCCAGAGAACAGAGAACAAAGAACCCAATGATTGAGAAATGGGAAGAAAAGGAAGTTTGTATTTGTTAATCACCTAGGAAACCTTTTGATGCTTTAAACATGCCATCTCATTTAATCATTGTCCCCACATTACCTATGAGAACATTGAGACTCAGCGAACTTAAGCCCCTTGTCCAGATCCACAGAGAGAGGGAGGAAAAGTAAAAGGTGGGATATGACCTCAGGTCTTTCTGCCTCCAGGGACCTGCAGTGTCAGACGAGGCAGCAGTACATTTTACAGACTCTGTTACAGATAAAAACGCTGGTGTCCCTCCGAGGAGCACACATTCCCTGGTCACTAGAAAGACACTTGGGCTTAAGACAACATCAGACTGAGAACTTCCTTGTTTCCTGGTGAGAGCATTTGAGGAGAGGGACGTTGATTGATGTGGATTGTAATAATACTCATTTGTCTGTAATTACTCCTTGAATTCCAGCCAAAGTGGACCACAGTGAGCTGCAGCTGTAGGAGATGTCTGCATTTTCCCACGCAGCAAAGAGTCAGGAACAGTGTGGTCAGCAAAGGAGCCAAGCAGGGGCAGAGAGACGTCTCCATTCAGTGAATACTAACTGGCTCCTTGCTCCACACAAAACCTTGGAGCGCGGTCAGGGGTATAAAAAAAAGCCTCGAAGTAGAAAACATAGATCCTTTAGGTCAATTAAATGTTTACCTTAATAGTGCAAAAATAGGAAAAGAGAGGTTTCTTCCTTTGAGGGAAGCCACAGACATATGAACGAAATCCAGCGTTGTGGTGTGATGGGCACCATAATTAGGGTGTGCTAAGGGTGCCCAGAGAGAGGGGCTCCCCGAGGGAGCCAGGGAAGACTTTTCAGAGAAGGTGTTTTGAAGCTAGGTCTTGCAGGTTAGGTCTTACGCAGCTGTTCACCAGATGGATGAAAAGCTGAGATGTGGGGAGGGAAGGGCAGGGGGAACAGCCTAGACAAAGGCTGGGAGTCCTGAGCAAGCCTGGTGCATTTGAGAGACAGTCAGCAGCTCTGTTTCAGATGCACCCGCCCTCCTGCCACAGGCTGGCTGGCAGACCTTTGGCAGCTTAGTTTCTCTATGCCTCAGTTTCCTCTTCCATGAAATGGAGAGAATAATAGTTCCTACCCATAAAGCTGTTATAAAGATGAAATGTTACTACATGTTTAATGCTTAAAAGAGTTCCTAGCACATACAGATGCTCAATGAAAACTAATTA
>CAUYSK010021299.1:0-11451 GCA_963575035.1 Avahi laniger
AGCTACTTGGGAGGCTGAGGCAGTAGGATCGCTTGAGCCCAGGAGTTTGAGGTTGCTGTGAGCTAGGCCGACGCCACGGCACTCGCCCCAGGCAAGAAAGTGAGACTCTGTCTCAAAAAAAAAAAAAAAAAAAAAAAAAAAGAAATGAAGTTCATCTTTGTGGTTTCCAGCGTGCCCTTGTTGTCTTCCACTTCACGTTAATCCTCTTCTCAACTACCTGCCTGACTTCAAGCTCCAGAACCAGATGCAAAATCAACAGAATTAGAGACTGTTTAACAAGGTCTCACAATTGCATATATATAGGGTCAAATACCTATATAATATACATATTTATATATATACATATTTAACATATATCTATATATCTATATAAAACACCTCCTAATGGTTCTATTTTTCTGATCAAACTCTAATACAGCACTGCATTCTTCTTAAGGTCATTGTAATTATAAGCACAAGTGAAACAAGAGAGGGTGTTGTACAAGCTTTCTTAAACTGGGTAGTATGAGAGTATAGGGATGGGGTGAAACTTCCCCTTTCTCCTTGAAAGTTTGCTGAAAGATCAACTCACAATCAAGGCAGATTAATAAGAGAAATGTTTATTTACCATTCACATGGGGAGAATCACAGAGTGATTACCCAATATCCCAATGAAGTTCAGATATTTTTATAGCTGTCCTTTTGCAGGGGAGGGTGAAAATGAAGACTGTATGTAATTCTGTTTAGGTGGAACAAATGGTGCTAGGAAGGATAAATGGATGGGGAAAATAGATTGATTAGTAAATTATTCTCTTGGCAAATTAAAGTAATCTGAGCAAATTAAATTAACCTGAGAGACAGGTAGAAAGGGAAGACAATTGCCCCTTTTGAATTTTGATTGGTCTGTCTGCTTTATGCAGATAGAGGGAAAGCCCCCTCCAGTGCTTTCTGATCTTGGATGGCCTTTAATTCTAAATATTCTTTATACCAAGCAGTCATATTTTGGGGTGAAATTTTCTGAGCTCCTTCAATCCTCCTATCTGGAACTTCCCTAGAGGTTTCACACATGAAAAGCTGAGTCACTAGCTGTGGAGAGAGAGATCTGGTTACTAGTCAAGTAACAAGAGATCTGAAAAGGGAGACGAGAATATAGGTTAGAATGAAAATAAGCAAACAAGGATAGATCTAAGCATACGTCCCCATATGACATTAAACCATTAAACCATTCATTCCCATTCCTGAGAATTAATCTTCATTAATCTGATGGAGAATATTTATCTCGTCTTTTAAATGGTGTGAATCACAGTCTCTACATGCCCTTTGTGGTTTTCCCAGAAACAACATTTTTTCACCAATAATCACACAAGCTCCTCTCTGTTGGGCCATCAGGATATCCAGGATGGAGAAATTTTCAAATACAACAGAGGCTAAGCTGTTGACTTCTAACTGAAGTGCTCCCAATGCTTGCATGTTGATATTTAACTCTTGTTCTATTAACATGGAGAAATTCAAACCTGCCTTTTCAATATCATGAGTTCCAAATGCCAGGCAAAGAGTCTTGAGCACCAAAAGGAACTTAGAATTATGATATACAAGTTTTTTTAATAATATCACATCTAGCACATTTTTAACATCCAAAAGAACATAGAATTATGATATACAAATGTTTTTTTTAAATAATATCACATCTAGTATATTTGTATGGTACCACTTTATGAACAAAAGAGCCCAAGTTTGTAGTTTGGTTGGCATTTAAATAGAGTGCCTGGTAACAGACTCTGTCAGATAAGCAAGTACATAGCATCCTAACCATCTATGTGGGAACCACTTATACACTTTATCTCCGCACACTATAAAAATACAGGTGTAACTTACAGATATGGTCAGGTTGGAACCTGTAACCTCCCAGTCTGGAGTTTGCTGTGCCTCTTCTTTCTCATTGGCACTTCCATATCTCCAGTTTCTAGATGTCCCTGACAGGCAGTGGGAACAGAACAGGTTGTGAAATATTTGATATAAAAGGCCTTTGCTCTAGTTGTGGCAGTTATAGGGCTTGGTTTTGTCACTTCACCAAATAAGTACAGACTTTTGGTCCATCCATATACAATCTTTAGTGTCTCATACCTTAACAAGGGGAGTACATGAACTACCCCACATTGCACAGGCCTGGCTTATGAGCCATCCATAACATCTGGTTATTTGACAGGTGCTGACATCATGAGGATTAGTGTCAGCACCATCTAAGAGTACAAGGATGCCATCTGTGGAATCAAACCATAGAGTCTGATCTCAATATTGCCCTAGCATGTCATCCAGAAAAGATCCAGCATCATCTCTGTTCTCAATGCAGAGGGAAAATTTTCTTTCCAGTGACTTTACATGAGCAAAAGACAGTTTTTGAGCTCCCACAGAGATTTTCCTGTGTCCAGTTGACTAACAGGAGAAGGATCATGTTGTTTTTTCTCTGATTGTGGATGTCACATGTTGTCATACATCAATATTCCAAACTGGTTCCACCAGACATTCACATTGGCAGAAACAAACATGAGTTTAGGTTCCTTTGCATGACTGAGATTGTTGACATGACCAGAAATTAGATTGATTAGTTAGTGTGGCCAGGGTTTGAAAGACTGATGCAAAGAGATGCCGGGTCTGTGGCTTACCTGCTGGAAAAAGAGTAAGGGTTAATAAAAGCATATATAATTTGAAAGAAGAGTCATAGTGGAAGCTAAATGGGAAAATAGGACAGGTTGAGGGGATCTCCACTCAGCTTCCAATATGCAGTCTTTAAAGGGAGAGGCTTAAAAGAAGCATTTAAAAAGGATCATTTTATGGGGGGGGGTAAAAAGTAAACAAAAAGGAGTTTTAGATAAAAATAAAGTTTCTCGTTTCAGAATCTTGGGAAAAGCTATCTACTTCATGAAGACATCTGCTTCAGGGGCCTGGGAACTGGCCCTGGAAATCCTTACTTTCAGGTAACCTATAGGGATCATCCTCCAGTTGTCTCAGTGTAGTTTGGTGTGGCTCACATGAATCCAGAAGGATTTTTCTTTTATTTTCATGGCAGCACAGGTACTTAACAGTACTTTATAAGGGACTTCCCAGCAAGGCAACAGCGCATATCTTCCTCCAAAAACTGTGACGTACATGTGATCTCTTGGTCAAACAGGATGACAAGTTCTGTCCATTGGCAGAGGCCATGCTCTTTTCACCTGTTGATGATATACTCCAAGCATATTAGTTAGTGTCCATATGTAACCAGTCATGATATCAAATTGTTCACTTTAATCCCTATAGTGTTCAGCCAGCTCAGAAATACAAGGTTTATAGGTGTCAGTAGGCATGGGGGTGACAGAACACTATTTCAAAAGGGTTAAACCATGTCTTCTAATTGGAGCATTCTAGGTTTTTATAAGGGCCAAAAGTAATGCTTCTGGCCACTTAAGTCCAATGTCTCAACAGACTTTCCTCAAAGTCCTTTTTATTTCCAGATGTTTATGTTTCACTTGCCCTGAGGATTGACATGGGGTATGACATTTAAATAAGTACCCCAGAGCCTTTGAAAGCAACTGGTTTAAAATGAGTTCCTTTATCTGACTCAATCCACAAAGGAATCCCAAAATGAGGAATAATCTCAGTTCCTAATTTCTTTACCACTGTTGTAGCATCAGACTGCCTAGTTGGATAGGATTCAGTCTATCCACTAATCATATAAACAATAATCCAACACTGAGAAAAGCCTAAAACTGAAAGTAAATTTATAAAGTCAATTTGGAGTGTCAAAAGGGATAGTCTGGGCCTGTGGAGGCTTTCTGCAGAGTGTTAGTTTCCTCCAGAGATCTGGTGAGATTTACAAACACAGGATGTCCCAAAAGTCTCCATAGAAAGGACAAATTTTATAAAATTTTATAATTAATATTTTGTGAATAAAGATATATTTAACTACAATTTCCCATTTTCCCTATGTATGGCAACTTTTTGGACATCCTGTAGTGCACTGGGAAATAATTTGATCAGAGATATTGTAGATTCCAAGGCAGTACCAACTCTCTCTCTCTCTCTCTCTCTCTATCTATCTATCTATCTATATATATATAGTTAATTATCTCCCATTTTCACACATGTTCCATGTGATGGGAGATAAGTGTGAGTGCAAAAGTTAAAAGAAAAGCAGCCACAGGGGCCCGGTTTGGCCCAATATACAATTCATTTGATATTATAGGTCCATTGGCAATAGGAGTGACAGCAGAAATTTAGAAACCATGAGATTTCCAACTTGTGTCAACTACATGGCAGATTACAAAGGCATATTTGGATTCTGCATAAATAGTGGTAGCTTTTCCTTTTGTCAACGTGCAAGCAGTGAGGGCTATGATGAAATTGACTCAATGCATTTTGGGATGGGCTTGAGTGCCCTCACATATTTTGCCCTAAGTAAGTCACAGTTGTCTGTACCCACTGGAGTCTACCTAGAGGCTTTATGGTCTCATACAGCTAGAGCGTTTAATAGAATGAGAGAGTCTAAGAAAGCACCCTGCTACAGAGCAAAAGATCTTCAAGGTACTGAACAAGTACTAAACAAGGGTGAATCTCTGGCTAATTGTTATAGAGTCTAAACAGCTTAGAGAATTTGAAAGAATATTGAAGGAGACTCACAGTATCTCTGAGGTATTCAAGTCCATGTTCACTATCTCCCTCTGAAGGTGAATGCAAAGAGAAATTGTCAACCAGATGGGACAGAATTGAAAAGAAAGCTGAGCAGAGGTCAATTACAGTATTCCTAAAGTCACATAAACTAGAAAGCATTTTAGTTAGTTTCTATCTTCTCTACAAAATATTTGATTTAAGCACTTGCTTATTTTTAAAAGTAACTAATTAGAACTCTTTTATATACTATGGTAGTGAAATATCACACACGATGACATATATAGACACATAGACATATAAGCGTATAGATAGACACAGTTCTAATAGCTCTTATAAAGAATTTTTATTTGATGGCTCTTAAATATTATTATTATTTTTCTATTCAGGCTATCAATCTTTTAATTACCTATTTTGTTGTTTTAAGCAATTACTAGCTAGGCAGCAATTTTGCTTTTGGTAAGACTTTGCCATTTCTGTAAGTGTTTGTGATTTCTAGGGCCTAATATTTATGCATGTATAGGTAGGCATAGCCAGACGGTAGAATACTTAATTCTTCAGAAATTAAGGATCCTATTATTACCTTGACTTTAGCTCTCTGATCTCCATGATCAACGTAGGCAAAGATTATTCCTTATTCAAGTCACAAGGAAAAGGAACGAAGGGATATAACACAGAAATCTCTGCCAATTCCTGAAAGCTGGAGTTTGCACCCCATTGTAGTATTGCCATATACTGTTAGTTTCTGCCTGACCCAGTCAGATATTTGAAAGCTCTAAATGGATCTAAGCTAATTAATTATCTGATACAATCTGATCCTAGTCCTAGGATAGTTTCTGTCACAAATTCTGAACACATTTAGGATCAAAAACTTGCTCAAACAAATCCAGAGAGCTCAAAACACAAATCTATAGCACTTCAGAATCTGAGAGAAAACTTGTATGCAAGCCTCAGTTTTAATGAGACAGCAATGGACAACAGGTCCTCTGGGTACCTCACTTGGAAGCTCAGTGCTCCTGGGAGTCTCTGGGAGCTCTGTCTCAGAACCTACTTTTGACAAATTAAATTTAACAGAGTTTAATTGAGCAAAGAGTGATTCACAAATTGGGCAGCTGAACTAGAAGAGGCTAAGAGAGACTCTAATTAATGCTATAATGTGGTTGAAAAAGATTCATGGACAGAAAAGAGAAAGTGATTCACAGAAAATATAAACAATTGGATTGGTTACAGCTCAGCATTTGTCTTGTGTAAATATGGTTTCTACAGTTGGCTGCCTTTGATTGGCCAAAAACTGTATGAGTGGCAAAGAGGAATGTAGAAAGAAGCGAAAATGAATGGAGCAAACTTTAGCCAGGAAATACAGCTAACATTTTTGCTTTTGAACTTTTAAACTATAGTATCCTTTTAAATGAAACCAACAAGCCTTAACCAAGGCCATAACTTAATCAAGGAAGAAAGAAGTGTCTTTAAAGAGGTGAAGAACAGTTTTTACAAGATCCAGAAAGCCACATAAACAACTCAAAGAAAAGCCTTGATAGCCATAAATGAGGTGTAACTCACAATTTTTATACAGTTATATTTTCTAGGGTGCCAATTTTTCAGCTGACCATTCATATATACATATCTGAAAGCCCCGTATGCCTCCACAAAATATAAGAAAGCAAAAGCTTTGCACAGAAGGAAAAAGAATCAATGAATGTCAGAAATTATACAAATGTGAAACCAGAACAGGCTCTTTCCCTCCCTGCCCAGGAATCAAACCCAGGCTGCTGAAGTAAAAGCATAGAACTTTAACCATTAGGCTACAAGGCAAATTGGCCTATGTCATTAATCCCACAGGAGTGGTGTTCAAAGGATTTTTATTTTTCATTTTAGATCAGATATTCACTCTTCAATTTTGTCAAGAGAATTTTTAAGGCCAGCCACAGTATCATGTGACT
Source organism: Avahi laniger (assembly GCA_963575035.1). NCBI lineage: Eukaryota > Metazoa > Chordata > Mammalia > Primates > Indriidae > Avahi > Avahi laniger. The sequence goes on from CAUYSK010021299.1 coordinate 6,564, forward strand.
TTCTTTTAATCCAGTTTCTCTATTAACACAAATAAGGCAATTGTTTTCAGTAAAAGCTCTTTAAAATTTATTTTTAAGGACATTCAGAAGTCTTTTAATTTAAAGGATCCATCTTTTGGCCATTAAACTCAATGACATATTTTTTTCCAAAAGCGACTCAATCCAATGCCTCTTCATAGAAAGCCCAGGTGATAATTTTTCAGGTTTAGCCTAGAGAGGACATAGCGAAGGCAGCTCCTAAGATTCCCAAAAATTTACTCTCAGAAATAGACAAAATAACAAAGAGCGTAGGACATTTTAAGAAAAAGACTTTTCCTAGAAGTCTGTGTTCCCATTCGGTACAAAGAGTGTGCTGCTTAGAATCTTAGGTGTCTCAGACTCCCAATCTTTTCAGATTGGCTGCCTGATATGTTCTCCCCCACTTCCCCCCCCCACCAAAAAAAAAAAAAACACATGGAGACTAAGTAGAAAATTCCCACTCAGTCACAAGACAAGCTCAGGTACATGAAACAGGATGAGAGGGAAACCTTACATGGTTTTTGTTTTCAGGGACCTGCAGCAAAGTATGTCTTAATAGACACTAGTCTAGCCAGAACCACGTAACTGACTAGCCTGCAGGGCTGGCTCCAACATCGGGCTTATAGAGGTGCTAGGCCCAAGTTCTACCCTATGGTAACTCTCTTCATGACAAAAACGACACATAAAGACAATGACAAAAAAAGCAATAACAACAACAAAAAACTATTTCTGAGAAGAGAGGGAATCAAACAATATGAGTATTCATATTACATAAAGTACAGAAAAAAAATATCGGAGTTGCTTACAAACCCAGTAATTCACACAAACCTTTTCTCTCATTAATCTGAAATTTGGAAAGGTCAATGATCTTTTACCCTCTGCTCAACTAGAACCCACAGAGAGACAGGAAAAACAGGAGTCCGACTGGTAAGTTAGGGTACCTTACTGTGTTGCCGCTGGTCAGAGTCCTGATTTTCCTCACTGCTGCTTTCAGGACAGGAGAGCAGCTTCAAGATCCTGCCTGCTATGCCAAACTGTATGGGTAAGGGGAAACTTCCCCTTTCCCCTGAAATTTTGCTGAAAGATCAACTCACAATTAAGGCAGATTAATAAGAGAAAGATTTATTTACCATGTACATGGGGAAAATCGCAGAGTGATTATCCAATATCCCAATGAAGTTCAGATATTTTTATACCTGTCCTTTTGGAGGGGAGAGTGAAAATGAGGAATACAGGTAATTCTGTTTAGGGGAAATGGGAATGATACCAGGAAGGATAAATGGATTGGAGAAACAGATTGACTTGTATATCATTCTCTTTACAAATTAAATTAACATGAGCAACATAAATTAACCTGAGAGACAGGTATTATATTTAAATGATTTGGGCCAGGTCTGGTTGCATTCTTGATCCTCCTTCCTGCAATATATTGAGATAACAGGGAGAGGAAGGGAAGACAATTACCCCTTTTGATCTTTTGATCCGTCAGTCCAGTTTACACAGATAGAGGGAAAGCCCCCTCCAGTGCCTTTTGATCTTGAATGGCCTTTAATTCAAACTATTCTTTATACCACACAAATTTTGGAGTGAAATTTCCTGAGCTCCTTCAAGAGTCCAAGACAGGCCGGTGCGGTGGCTCACGCCTGTAATCCTAGCACTCTGGGAGGCCGAGGCGGGCGGAATGTTTGAGCTCAGGAGTTCGAGACTAGCCTGAGCAAGAGCGAGACCCCGTCTCTATCAAAAATAGAAAGAAATTAATTGGACAGCTAAAAATATACAGAAAAAATTAGCCGAGCATGGTGGCACATGCCTGTAGTCCCAGCTACTTGGGAGGCTGAGTCAGTAGGATCGCTTGAGCCGAGGAGTCTGAGGTTGCTGTGAGCTAGGCTGACGCCACGGCACTCACTCTAGCCAGGGCAACAAAGTGAGACTCTGTCTCAAAAAAAAAAAAGTCTACGACAGTGATACATATAAGAATGAAAAGAAAATATAATAAAACTTTGATTGGTATTGCAAAGGCCTGAATGACACTGACAAGAACTAAAGAGATTTGAAGTGAAAAGAGTAGAAGGGAACTGTGATGAAAGAGCAGGCACCATAGAAGAGAAGCAGTGTAGTGTGGGAGTGAACTCAGGCTCTGACAACCGATTGCTTGGTTCCAAACTTTGCCTCTAATCCTTACTGGCTCTGTTACACTGAGTATATTATTTAACTTCTCTGAGCCTTAGATTTCTCATGTTAAATATGGGGATAATTAGAGTAGCTCCTCATTGAATTTTTGTGAAGACTATATGAGATAATATGCATGAGACAGAGAAAGTATTCAATAAATGCTAGCTGTAATAATTATAGTGATGATTATGATGATAACCTTAGTAATATTTTTCCATTATTATGTTAGTTTGAACAATCCTGAATAGCAAGGAAGTTGAAGGGGAGCCTTCCGAGTATTATTAAAAAATTAAATTTAAGAAAATATAAAACCCACAATTTCAATAGGAAGTGAAAAATTAGATTATAAATTAACTATTGTGGTTTTTTTAAATTCATTATTTTTGACTGGAACATTGCTCAGGAAGAAGACCTAAAATAATAATTAAAAAAACACAACAATCCAAGTTGCATGTCGATAGGTTGAGATTTTAGATTTAAAAAGTTTTTTTAATTTGAAGTTAAGTTTCAGATAACTGGGAAAAACATTGTTTAATGTTGAACATAGGCCACATAAAATTGCATTTTTGTGACCCTCATTTTCCTAGAATATAAAGCATTTCAAAATAGATACTGGCCTCTTGCATTTTAGAGAGACAAGAGATAGACTATGTAACCTGCAGAAGAAAAGAGGAACAAATTTGATGTCAGCTGTCTTTGGCTTAAGGCCAGGCTCTAGCACTTGCTACCAATATACTTAAGAGAAGTCATTTAGGAATTCCAGGGCACTGTTTGCTCAACTGTGGGACAAAAGGCTAATAATAGCTTCTTTACAAGGTTGCTGAGAGGATCATATGAGCAAATGTATGGAAACAGTAGGCCTTGTAATTATATAAACTGCTAAGTTAAATTATTATTAGCTACCTATATCTCTCTCACAAGCTGTTGCTGCTGAGACAAACTTCTACACTTACTTTCCTGTGAAAGTGGCACAAACAAATGAATCCAAGTTATAATTCTAAAACATTATTAACAAAAACACAAGAAAGGTGCTTTATCCAAATATAAAACAAGCAAAAGTGGCTTTGGATGTTTATTTTTAAAGGGATGATGGGTCTATATTAAGCCTTTCTCACATACTTTCCTACATTGCCCTCGCAATCAATACATGATACTTGTCTTGGCACAGGAACATGGAATATTTTCGTGAAGAAATATTTCCCTGTGGAAACCAGCTGGACCTAAGGGGTTCAGGATTACAACCTTGGTCCTATTAGCATTATGCTGCAACCAGTTTGGGAAAAATGGGAGTTGCAGAATGTATATTAAGGCAAGCATGCTTGGATATCTGTGGAATGGGAAAAAATGGCTCCTTACAGATTAAACTTCACTGTCGAAACTTGAAGCTGACATCTTCTGTCTGAATTGTAACAGGAGTGAATGAGTACCTAATACTTTTTCCCTAGACTTCTGAAGATAATAGTCTTTTCCTTAACTAAAATTTCAGTCAAGGAAACTGATTCACTACTATTGCAGGGAGGAAGGCATGTGACACAAAGAATAATCTCATTTTAAGGCTTTATTTGCTGAATAAATGTGGTAATTAATAAATATAATTGGGAACATACTGTATGTAAACAAAAGAGTTTGGCTAGAGTAATAAAAGAAATTTTGAGGTTTAAGGAGAAAGTATTAGGAATATGAGTTTTCTCTTTCCTAAATTTGTCCTCAATTTCTTTTTAAATTTCTTCTTTGAACCATGGGCTATTTAGCAGTCTGTGACTGAATATCCATATAATTGATTTTATAGGTAAGTTTTCATTATGTATTAGCTTGGATGATTTTTGTTGACCTGTATTTATGTTTTATTCTGTTACATATTATCTATTATTAAAGCCATCTTATTACTTTTGCCAGTTAGATATTGAATATTTTGGCTCTAGAAATTCCATTTTGTGTTTTTTATAGTTTTAAATTCTCTATTGAGAGCCCCTATTTGTATCCTCATTATCTTTAAAGTTTTCTTTAAACATTGGAAAAATTCTTAATTGCTATTTTAAAGTCTTCATCTGCTCATTCTGTCATCTCTGTCATTTTTGAGTCAGTTTTTTTTGATAACATTTTCCTTTTTATAGATCACTGTTTTTGCATCTTTGCTTATCAAACATTTTCATTGTGAATGGAACATTATGGATATTATGTTGTTGAGTGTCTGAATTTTATTATCTTCATTAATAGAATATTAAATTTTGTTTTGGCATAAAGTTAACTTACTTATAGTTCATCTCTACCCTTTAGAGGATTTTTATTTTTTAATTTTTTTTTCTTTTTCTTTTTTATTTTTTTTTCCAGACAGGGGAAGACTCTGTTACCCAGACTGGAGTGCAGTGACGCAATCATAGCTCATTGTAACCGCATACTCCTGATCTCAAGCCATTCTCCCATCTCTACCTCCCAAAATGTTGGAACTATAGACATGAATCCTTATTTTTTTCCTTTCTTTACCCATTTTTATTTTAAAATATTAAGAGGGAAAAATGTATTAGGTTACATAGATTACTTTTGTAATGCCTGAGTTATGGCTGTAGGTTTGCCCATCACCCAGATAATGTTCACTGTTCCCACTAGGTTGTTTTCTTGGGGGTGTTTTGGGGGGGGGCCCGGGCCCCCCGCGGGGGCCCGGGGGGGTGGGGGGGGGGGGGTTCGGTGGGGGGGGGGG